>JAWPHD010016565.1:0-49158 GCA_037043455.1 Cyrtodaria siliqua
TCTCAACTCATTGGATGTTTCGTCCTCATAAATGAACCCAGCAAGATCACTCGGGTCATTATTATCTCCAAGAGTCACATTGTCCTGGTGCGTCTTGATTAGAGGGAGACCCGGTGATTTCGTCGCAATATAATATGGACCTGAAACACACAAACAAGTCTTAGAGTCCAATTTAGACAGAATAGCAAATATTAAAGTAGGTTTAAAATGAGGATATATTCAAAGACCGTTTAAACTATTTCGTATTGAACAACGGGCGTGCTCAGTTTTCAGTGTAGGTCATCCATGTATACCAATAATTAGACGGGTGTTCCCCGGAACACGTGTGTCGCCTGTCAGCGGTTTGTCAGTATAACAAGGTTTTTTGGACCTGATAAATTACCTTGACAAACTAGCCTGAGTAAGTTTTTTTTATGAGTAAAAAATCAGTATTGATCCCATATAATGACCTTCAGTGTGACCTTGACCTTTATATTTTAGTATAATCATGTCGATGTTGTCAAGATGAGTACATATTGAAAGTTTGATGAAAAAATATCACTAAATGAGAAAGTTATAGCCAATGTTAAGTTTTCGTGACCGCCTAACGGACTGACAGACTGATGGACTGACGGACGGACGACAAAGTGATCCCTACGTATCGCATTTTTCTTCGAAAAGGTGACACAAAAGCAGCGCCATCAGTCGATGTTTCGGGCAAAATAAAAGCCCAAATCAATATCATCGATATATCCGAAACATCATTTCAAAACTATAGTGCTTTGGTTATTTTTAAAAATGGTCGCATCTGATTTTGAAAATTGTGAGTTGGGGCCAAATGCTTTTCACACTTGTATCGCCTGTCATTCCAAAACACAAATTTTGCATACACAGCTTGGAAAAATAAAATACCATTGCATCTAATTAAAAGCAAAAAATCCGCTAAATTGTGTCAATGCAGATGCCATAACTTTACTGTCGTCATCAATTCAAAAATGTGTATGAACAATTTTTTTATTTTCTTTCAAATAAACTTTGCATTTTACAATACCTTCACGTGCTTCCGTCTCGAAAGCCAACCGCTTGGTGACTGGAGATTGTGCTGGGGTTAAACCGACTTCAGTGAATCTTTTGGTGACTTGTGAAGTTTCGGTGAGATTCCAGGACATGTAAATGTACTACTGGCCAGAATAAGGTTTTTCACTGGAATTGTTCGTACATTGTTATTAATGGATTTCCTCAATTCTCTCTTTTCTCGTTCTTTTTTTCTGTTTAAAGTTAGGTTGGATTTTTTTCTTCTCATGGTGAATATCTAAAAATATAAAACATTTTATTTTATATCAACTAATTATTTGCATTAAATTAACATTAAATTAACGAACTTACTAGCGTGTACCCCCATTTTCTGCTTTTATGGGTTTGTGTGTACGTGCTATCTGTTTAAATGCGCTTTTCTCTTGTGTGTACGTGCTATCTCTCAAATTCTCACTTCATACGCGCTATCATGTCTAATTTTCCCTCTTAACGACTTCAGACAAGGCAATAATGACATGGAACATTGCATATCTAAAACGGCTTGGAGTAACAAATCACCGGCTCAGCTTCTTTTCACTTAGAAATGTAACAAGTTTTCAAATGTCAAGTGTTTGTGTGTACTATCAGAATTCAAGTTGACTTTGTCGCGTTTTCAGGACTTAACCGTAAATGCTTTTGGAAAGTCACATGCGTTTACATATAATTGAGAGCAGGCTTCCTTCTCTGCACTAGTTCAGTTTTACAAATATCATTAAATTCATACAAAAAAAGAAGGTTTTACTCACCGAATCGAGCGTTGGCACGTGTACGCGCTATCGGAATTGCAGGTGTCCGTGACGTACGTTCCTACCCTTGATACCAGTACCCGTTACTCTAATCTTCCTCTAGTAATATGCCTATTACATTAAATTGAATTGAATTGAATTGGGGTTTTAAGGCGCACCAACACATGAAAAGGCTAAATGGCGCCTAACAGGCATGAACATGCCAGGCTCATCTTCCATGTACATCGAGATAAAATATGGAAAATGGGACTAGAACCTTCTCACCCTGAACTGCAGAGTTGCTGCAAATTCTATCGTAGAAACTCCATTTACGCTGGAGCCACGTTATTGTTTTTCTGCCACTGCTCTTTTGATGCAACCTGAAACAATGCAGTGATCATGATGAAGACCTTTAATGAACATGAACAAAAAATGATAAAATGAACATGAATTTGGGGGGATTCTACCCCTCTGCCTACCCCTCCAAAGGGATCTGCAGTGGCCCTATTCTTTGCCCCGTGACCAAACGGGGGCCCCCGGGAACCACACATTGAACTGATAGTAGTGCACTTAAAGGGACGTAGCCAGGCATACTCCTGTACGCCCGGGCGTACTCTAGAAAATCGAATGTGAAAAAATAAAAGTGCTTATTTTTTAAAATCAGCAATAAAAATTGAAGGAGAGTAGGGGTGAGGCACTATTTTTAAAAACACACTTAATGAATGGAGGCGAAATCCTCCAAAATCTCCTCGCTCAAACGAAGCCACAAATGCTAAATAATAATACTAATACTCCCGTACACTTGGGCGTTCTCTCGAAAATCGAATGTGAAAAATTAAAAGTGCTTATATTTTAAAATCAGCAATAAAAATTGAAGGTGGATAGGGGTGAGGCACTATTTTTAAAAACACACTTAATGAATGGAGGCGAAAGCCTCCAAAATCTCCTCGCTCAAACGAAGCCACAAATGCTAAATAATAATAATAATACTCCTGTACGCCCGGGCGTACTCTAGAAAATCGAATGTGAAAAAATAAAAGTGCTTAACGAAGCCACAAATGCTAAATAATAATAATAATATCCTGTACGTCCGGGCGTACTCTAGAAAATCGAATGTGAAAAAATAAAAGTGCTTATTTTTTCAAATCAGCAATAAAAATTGAAGGAGGGTAGGGGTGAGGCACTATTTTTAAAAACACACTTAATGAATGGAGGCGGAAGCCTTCAAAATCTCCTCGCTCAAATGAAGCCACAAACCTCTGAAATTGCACTCAAATTTCAAAACTTTCCTGGACCCCAACACCACGAGGGGGACACCCCCTCCCGCACCCTCCCCCAGGGCGTATTCTCCAAACGGCTCTTTCTACGCCCCTGACTTAATGTCAATTACATTTGTAATACACAATTGATACAGTTATCTTAAACAGTTGTTGAATTTCGATGCATCATCTGTCAATACTTAAATATCATGACTTCTCAAGTTACATGGTATTATGTTCTGATATGTGAATACTCTAGTTTTATATTTGTCAAATATGTCGCTTGGAATCATATCAGTCAGTGAATTTCCTCCTGAATTTAAGTCTATAATATGTAAAACAATATGTGCAGCAAGGATCATTATCCGTTATCTTGAAAAAAAACACAACATGACAGCCTAACATGTTATTGGTATTTAATGCCAACAAATGTATTATTGATACCAAAGTGTCGGAGTACAGTTTTGATCGTAACTGTAGGAACCTTAAATATAAAAATGTCGCATAAAATTATGTAAAATCGATCATAAACGTTATATCAAAAACAAAAAAACATATGTAAACGTATTTACCACACAAATTCCTACCAAAACAAACCGACTTCTCAATTCAAAGAAATGTAATGAAATAAGATTAACGATACATAAGAATTGCTTACTTCTGTTCCGATCTTATTAACTATGATGTACATGATTTAGTTAACGATGGTATCACACTATAATGTAGATGTCACTGTGAATAAATGTGTTTCAACCAAATAACTTGGATGGTATAAGAAACGTTCATGGTTATGTCGAGGTTTCCGTTTAAACAGATGAAGTTTCCCTATCTGAACCGAATACCTATGATTCATTATTGTTCTTGCATTTACCATTGACACACATACGTGTATGTGAATAAGACACGGATATTCTGCATATGTATGCCCATATACTATACTATAAATCACACCACTGCTAGGGTGTCAAATTTAGAAAGTAAACAATTTAATAAATGGTCATCTTTCTTCGCCCCGACTACAAATCAGTAGTGTTATTAGATACTGGTCCTTTGGGACCATCAATCCCAATATGTGTGGCTTTAAAGTAGAACAACGCTCAAGCCGGTGTTAGTGGGCGTAAGATACGCTGCACCTTATATATCCTGTCATGAACAGACTCAAGAAAACCGAATCTGCTACCTTTCACTCGTGTGTGTGTGTGTGTTATACGTCATACTCCTATATTAGGAATTTTGTCGCAATACTCTCAGTAAGTAACTAGATACCATGTTGACGGATATTTGTTTCAGTAGAGTTACAGCCATTTATCAGGGCAACGCTATCCATTTCAATGCAATGTTATACAGTTACACTTCCCACTTATCGTATTGAGAGAGTAAAGTTACCATTACGGTTCATTAAAGTTTACCGCAAAGCAATGCATAATATCTAATGTATCGTTTCATCAAAGAACCACTACTCATTTATTTTATTTCAGAGAGTGACGCTACCCATTACGTGTCAGAAGTTCACCGAAAATAATTGTATAGTATCGTTTCATCAATCTCCACGCAGAGTTATCGATTCTTGCTCTCACATATATCTCTGCTAACTACTAAATTACAAGATTTTGATAAAACCTGTTAAATTGGAATATGTTTGCCTGAAACTTATTTATTTCTTGTGTAAATATAATTTTCAGAATATCTGCAAATTAGATGTTGCAAGATTTGAAATAATGCATGAAAACAATTTAGTTTTAATCGGGAGTATTTTACTACAAAAATAATACGTACTTAGGTCTCCTCAGTCGAAACGCATATGTAAACATTTCAAACCGAAGCTCGATAGCAGAAAATTACTAAAAAAAAATAACTCCTAGAAATAGAAATTGAAATTACTTAATATAGGTCTATATTTTATCTTGGCAGATCACGCTAAAGGATTTATTATAAACATCGTCATAACTTTTTTGAATAATCACGTGACCTAACCGTTCGCCATACTTCCTTTGACGTTGAAAGTGTCAAATGAGGAACGAGTGTACTCCGGGTAGAGATTGTCGTTTCATGACAGTTACAATTCCCAGTTATAGTTTCGAGAGACTGACGCTACCCGTTTCGGTTCATTTAACGTTTATCGCAGAGCAATGTTGTGCTTCCATTAACGTTACGCTTCTTATTTAGCATTCCAGTGCTGAAACATTATTGTTCCGTGTAATATAAGTAGTATTTTCTCATTTATCGTTTCTGAAGTTTATGCTTACCACTAACCGTGTTAAGAGATTTGCACCACCCATTTATCGTTTGAGCGAGGTTTTGGTGATGGAAAAAACTGTAACTAATGTTGTTATAACTTGTAGTTCAATCCATTTGCGTATGTTATATATAAATATGTATTATCAAATGATGTTCATTCTCTGTAACATAAGTAATAAAATATGTTTAAACTAACCTACCTATTTATCATTTCAGTGAAATTGCGCTATTCGTTTGTCAGAGTGGACATTATATGATTTTGTTTCAGAAGAGTTTCACTAGTTGCTTTTGCTTCTGAAAGTGTTACTTTACACTACAGTTTTGTTTTGTTTTAGGAGAGTTAAACTATCCAGATTCCAACGAGACAACACGGGTTGCTGTCAAAGTGTTAAAAGAAGGCGTTTCCAATGAAGCAAGAGAAGACTTTGAGAGAGAAGTAGACATAATGAGTGCCTTCGACCATGATAATATACTCAAGCTGTTAGGCGTAGTGTCGACAAGTAAGTAAATTGAAAGACTTTGAGAGAGAAGTAGACATAATGAGTGCCTTGGACCATGACAATATACTCAATCTGTTAGGCGTAGTGTCGACAAGTAAGTAAATTGAAAGACTTTGAGAGAGAAGTAGACATAATGAGTGCCTTGGACCATGACAATATACTCAATCTGTTAGGCGTAGTGTCGACAAGTAAGTAAATTGAAAGACTTTGAGAGAGAAGTAGACATAATGAGTGCCTTCGACCATGATAATATTCTCAAGCTGTTAGGCGTAGTGTCGACAAGTAAGTAAATTGAAAGACTTTGAGAGAGAAGTAGACATAATGAGTGCCTTCGACCATGATATTATACTCAAGCTGTAAGGCGTAGTGTCGACAAGTAAGTAAATTGAAAGACTTTGAGAGAGAAGTAGACATAATGAGTGCCTTCGACCATGATATTACACTCAAGCTGTTAGGCGTAGTGTCGACAAGTAAGTAAATTGAAAGACTTTGAGAGAGAAGTAGACATAATGAGTGCCTTCGACCATGATAATATACTCAAGCTGTTAGGCGTAGTGTCGACAAGTAAGTAAATTGAAAGACTTTGAGAGAGAAGTAGACATAATGAGTGCCTTCGACCATGACAATATACTCAATCTGTTAGGCGTAGTGTCGACAAGTAAGTAAATTGAAAGACTTTGAGAGAGAAGTAGACATAATGAGTGCCTTCGACCATGATAATATACTCAAGCTGTTAGGCGTAGTGTCGACAAGTAAGTAAATTGAAAGACTTTGAGAGAGAAGTAGACATAATGAGTGCCTTGGACCATGACAATATACTCAAGCTGTTAGACGTAGTGTCGACAAGTAAGTAAATTGAAAGACTTTGAGAGAGAAATAGACATAATGAGTTCCTTGGACCATGACAATATACTCAATCTGTTAGGCGTAGTGTCGACAAGTAAGTAAATTGAAAGACTTTGAGAGAGAAGTAGACATAATGAGTGCCTTGGACCATGATAATATACTCAAGCTGTTAGGCGTAGTGTCGACAAGTAAGTAAATTGAAAGACTTTGCGAGAGAAGTAGACATAATGAGTGCCTTGGACCATGACAATATACTCAATCTGTTAGGCGTAGTGTCGACAAATAAGTAAATTGAAATACTTTGAGAGAGAAGTAGACATAATGAGTGCCTTCGACCATGATAATATACTCAAGTTGTTAGGCGTAGTGTCGACAAGTAAGTAAATTTAAAGACTTTGAGAGAGAAGTAGACATAATGAGTGCCTTCGACCATGATAATATACTCAAGCTGTTAGGCGTAGTGTCGACAAGTAAGTAAATTGAAAGACTTTGAGAGAGAAGTAGACATAATGAGTGCCTTCGACCATGACAATATACTCAATCTGTTAGGCGTAGTGTCGACAAGTAAGTAAATTGAAAACAAGAGGTGACAATAAAAATAAATTGTGGAATGAGGAAGAAATACATTATAAATATATTTAAGTTGTTTTGACATTTTACATGGATAGTTGTATGCTTGAATTCGAACACGAAATTGGTTTAAAAAATATTAGCAACAGCGGATACCGCTTTTTGTACAAGTGACACGAATATACTATATTAATAAAGTAATGTAATTTCAAAACAAGATCGACAAGTAAATAAATCGAAATGATAATATACTCAAGCTGTTTGAACATTTTACCAGGTGAAGAGTGTATCATTCTTATTATAGTTAAAAGAATATTAGCAACCGATGATGCCATTTATTAATCAAAGTGCTGAAGGCACTGATGGGCGGTGCTTTTGTAAGTGTTGGAATGGATGGGAAATGGAAGTGCTCTGTAAATATAACTTCCATGATTTGTTTTTTACATTCAGTGATGTTTCAAATTATTGATATTACTTACCAATTTCATATTTCATGTTCATTTTATCATTTTTTGTTCATGTTCATTAAAGGTCTTCATCATGATCCCTGCATTGTTTCAGGTGCCATCTCGCTCACATCAAAAGAGCCGTGGCAGAAAAAGCAATAAACGTGGCTCCAGCGTAAATGGAGTTTCTACGATAGAATTTGCAGCAACTCTGCAGTTCAGGGTGAGAAGGTTCTAGGCCCATTTTCCATATTTTATCTCGATGTACATGGAGGATAAGCCTGGCATGTTCATGCCTGTAATGCGCCATATAACCTTTCATGTGTTGGTGCGCCTTAAAACCCAATTCAATTCAATTCGTATTTAAACATATTTTAGCTAACTCATATGGCCCGAATAAGCTTCCGTAGATTGTTTTCTAAGCAAGCTCTTCAGCGAGCACTGACTGTTCTATTTTTAGTAACATGATACATTTGCTATAAACACAGACCGTCTGCTTGTAGCACGATTTTAACTCGATTTATAACTTTTTAAACAGATGATAAAAAGTTGACTTAGTGAAATTTTGATAAAATAGGTATTTATGACCTAAATAAATAATAAATTGCCTTTATTCTGAACATTGTTTCTTATTTAGGGCATCAAATGATTAAGCGGCCTTTTGTTTACAAACACCGACTGATCGTCTGTAAAATGCGTCATAATCAAAATCTCGGAGAAGCGCGTATTAATATATAAACAATCTAAGGATTTACTTAGGAGAATATTTGTTAATTAAACAGTAAGCGAACACACCAACACACCAGTAAGGAACCTCAAACGTGAAAAATGTCACAAATGTAAAAACGGTTACAAATGTAAAAAAAAAAAGTCACATATGTAAAAACATACGACAAATGTAACACGTTTGGTGACATGTGTAAAAAAAAAAAAGTGACAAAAGTGAGAAAAAAAGTTAACAAATGTAAAAAAAAAAAAAAGTTACATATGTAAAAAAAAAAAGAAAACAAATGTAAACATACATTTTTAAACGTTCATTTTTTTTAGCTCTGTTGGTCAAAGGTCATGACCATGACGTGATGCGGCGTCCGTCCGTCCGTCTTACCGTCCGTCCGCCCGTATAATTTTGTCCGTGGCGACTTCTCCTCAGACACCGCTTGGCCAATTTTGACGAAGCAACACATGGATAATAATTAAATGACTTGCTCTTTAGATTTGCTAGCATTAGGTCCAAGATGGCCGCCATTACCATATATTATCAAAACCTTAAACAGTCTTATTCTAAAGAACCAGTGGACAGATTTCGACAATTTGTCTTTTAAAATGATCGCCAACGCCTAGCCTATCAGATCTCTTCAAATAAAGTCCCTCGGATAAAACATGATCGTGCCCCGGACGTCCAAAATTTGTACATTGAGATTTTACATGTTTTTCAAAGACTTATATGGGGAAAAAACATTAAAAACCCTTCTTCTCTGAAACCACAAGGTACAGAGCTCTCATGCATTACATGTAGCATCATTTTATATCTTCTACTAAGTTTGTCAAATGGTAACCCTGGTGTCCAGTTTAGCCCCGCGCCAGGGCTCACAGTTTTACATAGGCTTATATAGGGGGGGAATCTTCTTCTCTGAAACTACAAGAGCCAGAGGTTTAATATTTTGCATTAACTATAAGCGTATGGTCCTCTAACCAAGCCTGTTCAAATGGTGATCATATGGTCACATTTAGCCCCGCCCCAGAGGTCACATGTTTTACATAGACTTAGATTATCAGCTGATAATGAACACGACACAATAATTCAAGATTACGTTTATTAGCAAACTAACTTTAAAGCACGAATGTGATATTGATCAAGTGCTAATGCACATCTGTTGTTGGACACTGCAAATGTTTCCATGAATGGTAATTGATCCTTATTATCACACTTACAGGGGACATCGTCTATTCAATTTGGATTAAATTATTAAATGAGGCTCTACCTATATACATGCTATTTTAATATATTAAAGTGACTGGATGTCATCTGGAAAAAGCATAGGCAAAAATACACATACGACTAAAACCATGGGATTCAGTTTTATATTCAATGGACATAAGTATGCACTACATTAGGACATATTTCTGTGTTGTTTTAGTCAATTCTTACAAATATATATTTCTTATGTGCCCCCTCCCACCCCCACACCCCCGCCTTTTCCTCCTTTTTCCATCCGATCTTCAAGTTACCTCACACCCCATTCCACCCCAAACCCGATTTTTTTTTTTTTTACATATTTCTGTGTTATTTTTGTTTATCAATTCTACACCTATAGCTGTGTTGCGCCCCAGCCCCACCCCCATCCTCCACCCATCATCACCACCACCGCAATTTTTCATGAACGGGCGGGCATCTGGGTAGAACCACCGACGTTCCGCAAGCCAGCTGGATAGCTTCCTTCCATAGAGATTCCTAGGCCCCTGAGGGATCGAACCTACAGCAAGTGAACTCTAACCAACCACTCTGAAACGGACGCCCCGAATAAATTATAAAAATGCGCACATAATTAAATTCCAGTTGGCAGCAGTACGTTGTTACTATGTGAACATTTGGAAAGCTGTTGAATGGAATGGCTGGCCGTAGGGTGGTGTTGGGACTCTGTTCGAAGTCTTTGGTAAAAGAGGGACTGTCAGGATTCCAGTGTATACTCAGTTGTTGAACCCTCTGTAACCAATGCGGCGTCCTTGGTCGTAGATTATTTTAAAGCAGTTGAAGCTGCCCTTTGATAATTTAAAGGGCTCTATAAAATTTTAATATTGTAGGGCAAATAGTTCCAAGAATGACATCCGATAAATATGTTTTCATGATCAGGTCAGAGTGACCTTGACATTTGACCTACTACCATGAACGCAATAGGGTAGTTGTTGCAAAAACTGGATACTACATGTATTTGTATGCTTCAAGATTGAAGGTATAATAGTAAATAAATTACAGCGCAAGAGACGTTTTTGGGTTGATTGGGTTAGTGTGACCTTAACCTTTTTGACCTACTGACCCTAAAATTAATATTTTAACACGGGTATTATTTCTGTAAGTTTCAAGATGGCCTTATACTTACAATTTACAGGTTGGAGAATGTTTCTCAGGATTCGGCATTTGTCAGTTCCAAGTGTCCTTGGTGACCTACTGAACCCCAAAACAATAGGCTTCCTCCTCTCACTACGGACAATGCACACTTTTACTACCCTTAAGGCCAGATTGTATACTTTTGAAGTTATCATGTGGAATGCTTATGTGCATATAAGGTCATGGTGACCTTGACATTTGTCTTTCAATCCCCAAAAGCAAAAGGGTTCCTTCCCTTACCAAAGGCAATTTGCCTATAAAGTTACATGAGTTACATGAGGTTTTATACTCCTGGAGTTATCACTTGGAATATGTATACCCCTATGAGGTTATTGTGACCTTGACCTTTAACCTAGTGAACTCAAAATCAACAGAGATCCTCCTATGACCAAGGGCAATGTATCTATAAGTTTGAAGATTAGTGTCGTGTTTTTGAAGTTATCACGTGGAATAAATATAGCCACATGAGGTCATAGCGACCTTCACCTTTAACCTACTGACCCCAAACACAATAAGTTCCACTTCTCACCAAGGACTATGTACCTAGGAAGTTTCATGAGTGTTATGGTTTCAGTTATAGCTTGGAATGCATATTTTCATACAAGGTTATGGTGACCTTGACCTTTGACTGCCTAGACCCCAAATCAAGTGTTCCTACTCTCACCTAGGGAAATATACATGACGTTTCTTGATGGTGGCTTTTGAAATCATGCTACATAATTCATATTTCCATAAAGGCATGGTGACCTTGTCCTTCAACCATCCAAAACAATGAGGTTCTTTCTTTCTACAGGCGCAATGTACCTGTTTGGGTGTTATAGTTCCAAAATTGTCGCCTGGAATGAGTAATTGTTTATGGATGACCCCATACCATTCGCGTATAAAAAAAGTACAAGAGAGACAACTACCATCAGTGTATTTTCAGACGGTAGAATAGCCATTTCTACTGAGACATAGTGAAAGCGTGGGCTCCTCATTGAAAAGTTAAATTGATTCTAAAATAGATAATATTTTTTTCAACAGTTTTATCAATTGAATGTACATGTCATCATAACTTCTACCAGGAACCTACTTTTCTTAACTCCCAGTTTCTTTCTGCAATTCTGAAATAGTTTGACTATTTGGGGGGAAATGAAAACCAAAAGTAGAGTTTTACCATATAAAAAGATTTATTCCAAAACATTTTTTTTTCATAAGAATTCCATCGAATTTCATGTCATGCCTACACAGTCTTGATCAACACGAAAAACACGATCATTCTGACAACTACTTAGACTAGATGGGTGCCTTTTGGTGCACGTGTCGCCTGTTCTAGAAAGTATTTAAAAACCATTCATCTAAGGATCATCCATGTGAAGTTTGGTCAAGAGAACTGACAACACGAAGAGTGATTCAAATAGATCACTTTCCAATAGATCACCTTGAGCCTTCAGCTCAGGTGATCTAAAAAGAACATGGGATGAGGATCACCGTTGTGATGACCTTGACTGCGTCTTTACTTATTTCTTGTAGCTATGTGGCTTGAGTCATCATGTGTAAGTTTTATGAATAAGTGAAATTATGCAATAATACCTGATTATATAATTTACTCTAGGTTAACATAGTGCCTGTACTTAGCAAAAACTGAACGATGCCTTCGTAATTGTTGCCATAGTAAAATTAACACATACTCATATGTCTCTACTTTTTTTTTGGAAAAGGCAAGACAAAAAATGCAACACTAAAACATCAACAAAAAGCAAAGCAAATGTTTCACAGAATAATGCATTTCATTATTAAAGGGACTGTTGGTGATTTTCAAGTTTAGTACGAACGCTTTAAAGACACATTTCCCAACGCTACTTGGTCAGTGAAAAAGCATGGGAAGCTTGAATATTTACAGCCAGCACGCTTCATGGCTGATCAACTCAGGTATATAAATTGAGGCCACTCTTAGTTTTTTATTTTTATAGCATTGCTATATTGAGGGTAAGAATAGCTGAGGTGATCTAAAAATAGGCTCGAAATATGTCTTTAAGTCTTATCCTTGAATACAAGTACAACAAGAGGTCAATGACCTTGAAGCTCTACTGATAGGTATTGATAGCTAGATCAGCATTCCTGTGAATTTTCATAAAAATCTGTCAAGTAGGTTCAGAGGTTTTTACTATATAACTCTATGTAAACAAAGATGACCAATGGCAGCCATGTTAAATGTCAACCATGTCATGCTGATCATTTTATAAAAAGTCCCATATCAATATCACTTACAGTTTTCAAAAAGTAGTCGATACAAACATTTTATAAAACATCTATTTTTAGCCGTGACGACCATCTTGAATTTCCGGCCGACCTGACATTTTGCTAGGATCAACTAGACATCAAGAGCAACATTTCTGTGAAGTTTCATGAACATCCGTTAAGTAGTTTCAGAGGAGTATAGTCGCTACAAATGTTTACTATACAAACTCTATGTAAACAAAGATGGCCACTGGCAGCCATGTGTAACGTCGAACAACATCATATCATGATGATCATTTTAGAAAAATCTCATATCAATATCAGTTACAGTTTTCAAGAAGTAGTCGCTATAAACTTGTTTTTTAAAGTTATTATTAGCTTTGGCTGCTATCTTGGATTTCACATCAACGTGATATTTTGCTAAGTTCAACTAGACGTTATGGACAATATTCCTGTAAAGTTTCATGAAAATACATCTAGTAGTTTTGGAGGAGTAGTCGCTACAAAAATAGTTTAGGGACGGACGGACGACGCACCACGTCATGGTCATGACCTTTTATGTTAATGGTGTAGCGTTTTAGCTATGCATGTTATGCAAAGATTACGAATAATAAAGTCCTCAACTCGACTACAAGCTCTAGAAAACGAATAGGCTGAGAAACATATACCAAAACATGACCATTTTATCTAGTGATCCAATACGCATTTTGCATTTTGTATTCAGTAAGCAATATACTGTTTTCATTATTTATTTAAGAATTGAATTGAATGTTGTTTAACGGCTCATCAACACAGTATAGGTTATTTAGAGATGCCCCAGAGAGAGGGGAAGGATAAATAGGAATCCGGGAACCGTGCCCTATTTATTTAAGTCAACACCGAAGGTAATAGACTCCGTCAAAAAAGGATTGTTAAAAAAAGTTATCTATAAATGGAACTCTCATTAAAATAATAACTTCAATAAAATGTCAATAGCCTTACAAGCACGCAGCATAATTATACTCAAGTATGGTACACGCCTGTTTAAAGCTTCATTAATGTAATTTGTTATTCTGTCATGTAATAGTTGACACTTTAATGGTTTCCCTTCAAGTAAGGCTTAGAAAAGAATTAATGCTAAATACAAATGATGTGTTTTCGAATTAGTACATTCTTGAAATCGTGTGTTGCTAGCACTGTTTAAGTGCAGGGTATTGACTGTGAATTCCAAACCTAATCCGTGTTATATTCCTCACTGTCCATGTGGTCACGTCTAAATCGCATATTTAACTATTTGTGATGTTTTGATATGTTAGCAAAATAACTTTCTCCTTGACGGTGGCACCTGATATGGCTTAGGGACGAGTTATGCAAAATATTAATGGACGGCCGCATCATAGAAGCAAATGTTAATGTTTAAGAATCTGTGTTTTTGTGCATATGTGTATATCTTTTGTTTGAATTATATAAAAACATACACACTTTTATTGCTAATTGATGATTTTTGTCAACGAAGGCTTGTTGCTCTTACACCTAAGATGAAAAGTGTATGTTACATGTTTCTTTACAGAATAATCATAAAATTGCGATATTTATATAAAAGTGCAATAATGATGAGAATTTAATAATAAGAGACCATCCTTAGATGAATTGGTGTTGCGTGTTTGAAGCATGGATAAGCGTACTTATTGTTTCCCTATCATTCCACAAACGTTTTGTTGTACCACTTGTCTTATATCAACAGTTTTTTTTAATTTTTATAGTTTTAAATGCTGGTGATATTATTGAGTTGGTGAAAGGGTATCTTTAGAATAACAAATATGCGTTGAATAAATACTGAAAAAGGGATCCCTTGGGAGCAACAAACACAAACAAAAGAGAACCGTGTCTGCTTCTTTAATCTGAATCTGTTCATGAGAGGTAACACTTCTTTCGCACACACAGGGATTGGGCTTGATGTCACCAAAGGAAGAAAGAATACTACTGATTTGTAGTCGGAGAGACTTTTTACAGCCGCCACACAGCACTAAGGGAACGCTAGTGTGAATGTCAGTGAATGTCAGTAAATATTGTAAAGGGAGCCCTTGGAAGAAAGACTTGAAACACAAACAAGAAAGGAAAGACAACTCTAATACCATGTTTTATTGTTTGTTTGTATGGTGTTTTAAGTCATTTTAGCACATGTTATGCCATATATAACGATCGAATGTTGTTTATGGTAGCGGTAGATGAACCCATTTCTCCTGGGTAGAACCCGTACTATATACCGTTTTAGACTAGTCTACTATCCGTGCCACGGATGTTTTAAACTTCCGAAGCAATCAAAACCCCATTGGAACATTTCAACTGACGTAACATCCAATAAGGTAAATTTAAGAGGAGTGTTTAATCTGGACTTCTACACCTACTGGACGTTAATTATTTCTTGTTTTCAGATGACAGTTATACGCCCTATATGATATTTGAATACATGCTACACGGTGACCTCGCCGAGTTGCTGAGGAAAAACGATCCGAGTGTCAGACGGTCAGAAACCGTTATAAACCTACAAAAGGTACATGTCACCTTTGTTATACTGTTTGCCGTAAAGTAAACTAACTGCCAAAAATCCAAACAATGTCGTTAAATCAGAGTTTACCAATGTGTTATTCGTATACAATAATGCATATCTGCATATTAAGTTCATGTATCTACCAATATTCGATGAACAAGTTCAGTATGCGTCAATTTTTGAGATAGTAACTTGCAAATAAATTCAAAATTGTGAAAGAAGACAATTACGAATATAAATGTTTCACCAGGATAATTAAGACCACCACCGGACTTATTTTCAACAAATATAGTTCACATGTATATGTAGTCGTTAATTAGTTTACACCCGACAAAATATTTCTGTATAATATACATGTTGTCAGTTTAGGGCCTTTAATCTGTTGTGTCTTTTATCAGAAAATGATCCTTTACAAATGTTTGTTTGTTTGTTTGTATGGTGTTTTACGTCATTTTCAACACATGCAAGGTTATATATGACGGTCGATTTTTTGTGTTGGAGGCAGACCACCCACTTTTCCTGGTACTGTACACCTCCCGCCATCCGTAAGAATCGACACTTCCTCACTTACAAGTCGAGCTCCCAGTGGGATTCGAACCCGCAGCGGCGAGAGGCAAAGGTTTACAACGCAACATCGTTAACCATTCGCCTTTACAAATGGATTGATTGATTGATGCGACTACTGTATATATATTTAAAATTCAATTACATTGACCTGTTAAATACAATTATGTATTCGACAACCGTTTGTTAAGAAAGTAAAAAACTCATAAAGTTACTATAATATGATCCTAATAATAACTCTCATTTTGTTCATTGACTTTTAGACAGACCTTATAGATATAACGACACAAATAGCCAATGGTATGAGGTATCTGACTTCACAGCATTTTGTACATCGTGATCTCGCCACGCGGAACTGTCTCGTGGGTGATGGATTAGTCGTGAAGATATCCGATTTCGGAATGTCACGTGATATATATACGTGCGATTATTACAGGGTAATTATGTCATTTTATTCAGAATATTTTTATTTCTCAAAATCAATGGTGAACACACATGTTAGAACACTTTCTGAAGGCTGTCAGCTACACTGCGTGGGTATTTTTCATTAAAGCAACATGTAACTGGTAAAATTCATACGGTGGTATCCATCAAAGAACCATGCTGCCTACAATTTTGGTTGATTAAGGGTGTTTTCTAACAAATTTATTTTTAAATAGAGGTGGAGGTCGGAGGTGATGTAAAAAACGCAATAAATTTTCAGAGGCGAACCTTTAACCTTTCACTTAAACATTGCCGAAATGGACTCTGTAGATCACACATGCTATGTATAAATATATATACACAGAGGGTGTATCTGCAACATATTGCACCAGTATCTTGTAAGTCCACAGAGTACGATGGCGATAACCATGGTACTCCGGTGTATATGCATAGATCAAAGAGTGATTCGATATGCATCTTGAACACGGATCCATTCAATCAACCGCTGTGACATGTTCACTCCCAATCTGGATTTGGATCTATGCACATACTGTGTGTGATAAAAACACAAGGCGATGTATGCGCGATAAAATACAAAGACACAAACAGGACATCGTGTAGGTGAATTAATGTACGATTTTAAAAGTGTTATAAATCCCTTGTCCATGTTCTCTGATTATGTTTTTCGGGGACAGTTTATGCTTTAATATTTATTGACATTTCGTGGCTCCTCTTTCTCCTAGACTAATTATAAACTTCTTTATGCGCCTCAATTCAAACACACGATAATGACGTATGTGCGTTTCTTAAAAGCATAAAAGAATATCGTAGAGCATCTTGACGTCATTTGGGAATGGGTTTTATGTCAGTCACTGTCATGGGTTGGCTCTTTATGATTCAAAACAGTATTATGCAACAAACAAGCAGTAGACGTAATAATACGTCGAGGAAACTATTCATAGAAACAATTGTAATTTGTCCTGAATTTATCCCCACAGTCGAGTAGTATACTTCCCTTATTAAAACCTGATATCTTCGTAGTTAAATGCTAAACTGTACCAAATTGATATACAGTGTATGGTAAGCTTGTTCCTTTAAGCGCGGATAGTGAAATGTTTAGGCATTCAGATCGATTGGGCTTTGTTTAGATGGACAGCATATAATTTGAAGAAGGATTTAGTGACAGTTCTTTGTTTGAGTTATTGGCAATGCTCCATTTCATTATCAATATAGCTAAAATAACGTGTAACAGTCCATCAAATTGTAGTTATTAATGGGATTCCGCCCACGTTGTCTGGATGAAATGCTCGTAGATTTAGACAAATATAGAGCCGATAGAAATTTGTTGTCTTTTAATTGTTGAAAGCGGAACAATTCCTTAATATTTTTTTTTACGTTCCAATCTTATTAACTATGTATTTTAATATAAATGTTGTAAACATGTTGAAATAAAAATATGTTTAAACCAAAGCAAAAAGTAACCGTTGTTTCCTTGTAATGTCGTAGTACTGTTTTATAGTTCATTTCGTTTTAGTTTATGGCATACTGCTGAACATCAGCTGTTGTGACATAGGGTAGTTTGAAGGATCATTGGTCAACGTCATAAGTAGTTTCCTATAGGCACTGTAGTCACGTGCCTACACTTTTTCCTCAAAAATGAAAAATATTAAAATGCCATAAATGCAATAAAAACTGAAGGGTGAGGTGGGTAGGGTGTATGGTATGCAGCAAAAACGGAGAAATTATGTACTTTATTTTTCGTCAAAATATGCCTCAAAATTACTCAGAATGCAGCTGCGGCGATATAGAATTTCAATTTTTTCCGATGGGCATGCCCCCAGACCCCCATAGAAAAATGGTGCCTAAACATTGATTTTTGCCAAGCTAGAGTACTTCCCCTGAACATGATCGAACTATATATAGAATAACGTCACCTTCATGATTGAACTATATCTAAAATAACGTCACCTTCACTTCATGATTGAACTATATATAGAATAACGCCACCTTCATAATTGAACTATATCTAAAATAACGTCACCTTCATAATTGAACTATATCTAAAATAACGTCACCTTCATATGATTGAACTATATATAAAATTGCAAGTATCCACGCCGATGTAAATAAAAGTTTAAAGTAAAATAATTGCATGTTACGTTACTTGGCAAAGAGAGTAGCACGATGTTGTACTTACTTCTGTAATATATTGGCAGATTGGCGGTTCGCGAATGTTGCCAGTTCGATGGATGTCACCGGAGTCAGTGAAGTGGGGACGCTTTACAACCGAGTCAGATATCTGGGCGTTTGGTGTGGTTCTGTGGGAAATATTCAATCACGGGAGACAACCATACTACGGTCATACAAATGAGGAGGTAGAGTTGTTTTTCTTTGTAATACGCGTTGAGTTCATATCTAGCACTTGAACATGAAATACAAAAGCAGACTAAATCGAACTAGTCTCTAACTTGGCTGTCTAGTTTACTTCCATGCGGACAAATTCAAACATTCTGCAATATTATAAATCATTCAAGTGGCCGCGGCATATCAATCAAAAGTATCTCCCTATATTGTATATCAATACTCCTTTCCGCATGACCCATAACTAAATGTTGATGATTAGAATGCAGCCTTGGTGATGACCTGGTTGTCGCCTTGGTAATGACCTAAGTGCAGCCTTGGTGATCGCCTTGATGATGACCGAATTGTCGCACTGGCGATGACCTGAGTATAGCCTTTGTGACGACCTGGTTGTAGCCTTGGTAATGACCGAATTGTCGTCTTGGAGATCACCCGGTTGTCGCCTTGTTGATAACTTGGTTGTCGTATTGAAGATCATCAGGTTGCCGTCTTGATGATAACTTGGTTGTCGCCTTTGAGATCATCTGATTGTCGCCTTGGTGATAATTTGGTTGACGCCTTGAAAAAACACTGGTTGTCGCCTTGGTGATAACTTGGTTGTCGCATTGCAGATCATTTGGGTGTCGCCTTGTTGATAACTTGATTGTCGCCTTGGAGATCATCTGCTTGTCGCCTTGGTGAAGACCGGATTGTCGCCTTTGTGATATTGTGGTATTTGCCTTTGTGATGACCTGATTGTAGCATTGTTTATAACCTGGTTGCAATGATTTTACAATCAAATGTCTTTCTCTGTTGAGAATATGTAATAATATCATTCACATTACAGGTTATTCGATTCCTCGACGAAGGCATCCTGTTGCAGAGACCAGAAGAATGCCCATCTATCGTATATCACGTGATGTTGCAATGTTGGAAACTCGATCCCAAAGAACGCTTACCGTTTGACAGAATACATAAGTATTTAGTGGAGTACAGTAAACAGTTGTGTAGGAATACACACACGGCTTCACTGGAAATAACAAACGAATACGAGATACCGTTGTAGAATTCACCGGTAAACGTACAACATGTGGAATAGAACGTCAACCGTATGTCGTTAAAGCAGTGTTCATCCACAGAACGGCAATAGACATACGCAGTACATTGAAGTTTATATGCTGCAGTTCCGGCAATAGACATACGTAGTACATTGAAGTTTATATGCTGCAGTTCCGGCAATAGACATACGCAGTACATTGAAGTTTATATGTTGCAGTTCCGGCACTATACATACGCAGTAAATTGAAGTTTATATGCTGCAGTTCCGGCAATAGACATACGCAGTACATTGAAGTTTATATGCTGCAGTTCCGGCAATATACATACGCAGTACATTGAAGTTTATATGCTGCAGTTCCGGCAGTATACATACGCAGTACTGCTGCAGTTCATATAAAAGTGAATACGATTGTATTAGACCACATTCAGTTGAGCTGCTCCTGTCAAAGTAGTGCCACGGTCAAAAAAGCGTCTCTGGTTAAATCCGCCAGGGTATTACATGTATATTGAGTTGAGTTCAAATAAGTAGACATTCAGCTTCTGACAGTTATCAGATAGTTTACGTTAAAAAGTATGGTTTCGGATCTATTTCTTCGAGGCTCATTGCTTAGTGGTCTTGTTAAATGTCAAATAATGACATTATTCATTTTATGCTGATGTAAATATGAACAAAGCTTGCTCTTATGTGTGTTGGTATGTGTGGTAAGTAAATCATGATTGCGAAGACTGGCAAACACGGTGCCACCACACGGTAAAATGCAACACTATGTGGCATTCTATACTCTTGAAAACAGTGTTGTTGTAAAGTTAATGATACCTTTGTCACCTGACGGCACTTTTTTTGTTGCGAATGAGACGATGTCATTAGCTAAGAGCTGTTTATTACATGAACATGTCACTAAGGCATAATTAGGTACATAGCTTCATAACATATATATGTATACGCTAATATAGTACTTTGGCATCTCTATCCCCATTTCCTGTCCACCTATCGGTGGGTGCATTTCTCCTCATACTGGTTCCAGTTATAATTTTTCTCACAGTTCTTGTCACCATATTCTACATGCAAATACATAGGTTCACTGATGCTGCTTTTTCGAAAATGTGTTCATGTGGGAAACAGCTGAACCCATTTATTCCAGCCATTCAGTACTTCTGTACTTTGCTTACACTAGTATAATGATTATGTTCTGTTGTTGTAACATACTTGGCCTAGTGCAACACTCACATGTGGTAATGGTCATACTACACCAATTCATTTTCCATAGGCCTACCTTATAGCTCTAAGCTCTGTACTGAGTTCCCTAATATAGGAAGCTATATTTTGTATTACTTGTTTTGAAAGACCTGTCTTAGTTTTATCAAAAAAACATACATAAGCCATACATTGAGTATGTTGTGAAAAAGCTGTTTGTGTCGGACGGTGCTGACCCACCTATTTGCACGTAGAAACATGAGGAAAATGTAAAATATACTTCTTTTTTTGATTATGCAACACATTATGAATACATTGCACAAGTGTATGATTTAACCTTTATAAGTACTCTTCAAAAGTTGAATGTTAATTGTTTAGCAAGATTTTTTGGTTTGTTTACCTTGTCAACCAATCAAAATTAAGAGATTCTCTGTAATAGCTCCGAATTTATCCTGGAACTTTTTCTCTGCTCGCTGATTGGTTGTAATTGGTGTAGTCTGATCTAAAGAGACATTCAAACCTGACTGAAATTGTTGTTTTTCTGGCTAAATTGTTTGATACATTCAATCTGAGAAAAATGATGTCATTTTTTTTTTTAAAAAAATCCTTTTCGACAAATAGGAGGGCTTAAAAGAGCTTCAGCTAAAGCAAAATTCCTTTGTTTTTTCCTCATAAATCCAGAATCTTCAAAATGCCATATCTCGACAACCGTTCCAATCTTTTGCTTCAAATAAAGTGATTTTAAATTGATTTCATCAACAACATGTGATTTTCAAACAGTTGAAGCTATCCTGAAAATAATATCTACTCAAAAATGATATTTGTGATTTTCAGGGTTCAAAACATCAGATTTTACCATAAAAGGCCACTGTTTTTGTATATATTCAAAATCTGCCTTCAAATGTATTAATTAACATTATTCAGCAGTTTCTATATGTGAAACCATCAAGAAAATGCAACTTTTCAGTTTAAAAATGACAAAAAATAATACTGAGACTATCCTCCCCAACACCATTTTTAGGGCCATGCTATGTTTTACAATATGCTCATTACACAAGATTGCCTGTTACTGTACTTTTTATTGTATTTTTGTATTAGATATTGTTTATACCATCTTTACAGGTCATTTTCATGCAGCCAATAAGCACTGTTTAAAGTACAGAGCCATGAAAATTCGTTAAAATGAAGGGGTGGCGTAGAAGAAAACTTTTGAAAAACATACAAAAGGTCATATTTTTGGCCAACTAAATAATCTAATTTGTAAAATGTATCAAACCGCATAAAATATTTGCATATCGACACAAACCGTATAGAAGCGATGAATTCAAAGTCAGAATTTACCTCAACATCTCTTTCAAAACAGACATAAGCGGCTTTTCGACATCTTTTCGGACAGATGTAGATTGTCGCTTTCTGGCATATTTGCCAAACAATGTATGCAAAGCCCTCAGAAATGAATAAAACTTATTAGATGTACCTTTAACTATGTCAAACATGTGCATTACAGGCCAATTTTGTATACCAGGTGTCAGGTGTGGCTAATTATGTGTCCACAACACTTAATAAAAGAATTTAAATTACCTATGTTGCATCATAAAACTTCCAAATATTTAAAAACCATGAAAAGAGTTATAAGAAAAGTCAAAATACACCATAATTCAACATTTCTCACACTTTCAAATCATTGTGTTAGAAAAGAAGTATGTCTACTTTCACTTTTACCCTATGCGGAATCTATCTACACCAATTCATTTTCCATAGGCCTACCTTATAGCTCTAAGCTATGTACTGAGATCCTTAATATAGGAAGCTGTATTTTTTATTACTTGTTTTGAAAGACCTATCTTAGTTTTATCAAAAAACATACATAAGCAATACACTGAGTATGTTTTGAGAAAGCTGTTTGGGTCGGATGGTGCTGACCCACCTATTTCCATGTAGAAACATGAGGAAAATGTAAAATATACTTCTTTTTTTTGATTATGCAACACATTATGAATACATTGCACAAATGTATGATTTAACCTTTATAAGTACTCTTCAAAAGTTGAATGTTAATTTTTTAGCAAGATCTTTTGGTTTGTTTACCTTGTCAACCAATCAAAATTAAGAGATTCTGTGTAATAGCTCCGAATTTACCCTGGAACTGTTTCCCTGCCCGCTGATTAGTTGGTAATTGGTGATCTAATATACAGGACACGCGGTTAACTCGAATGTTTTAAAACTCGCGGGTTCACGTTAGTTTTCTACATAACTTCTAGAGCGTCTCCGTGGCCGAATGGTTAACTACGTTGCGTTGTAAACCTTCGCCTCTCACCGCTGCGGGTTCGAATCCCACTGGAAGATCGACTTGTAAATGAGGAAGTGTTGATTCTTACGGATGGCGGGAGGTGTACAGTACTGGTTCTACCCAGGAAAAGTGGGTGGTCTGCCTCCACCACAAAAATTGACCGTCGTATATAACCTTACATGTGTTGTTGAAAATGACGTAAAACACCATACAAACAAACAAACAATTCACTCAAAACTTCTACATTTGCAATATCATTATCAATAATTGTTTGAATATTTCAAAGAACTTTGTGTTTGCACGTGATAAATTGTTGATAATATTGCACCACTAATACATTTAAACCTATGGTAGAATAACGAAGTAAAATGGAATTAACATTAACTACAATTTGTATTACCTTTTCTTTAATTGTATGCGATAAGTTTAAAGGGAAATGGATAAATGATTAATAAACCGGGGAGCTTATTTAAATCTTGATAAAAAGTTTGCCGTGTGTCCCTTTTAACTCAGTGTTCATATTCTGTTGTGGATGTTTATATGTGTTAAGGGTTAACGTCTGAATATCAATTAACCCGGTGACAATATGTTGTGGATGTTTGTGTGTATTAATAGTTAACGGCTGAATGCCGATTAACCAGGGGACGGGGTAGTATTGCCAAATATAACAGTGGTATCGTGTTTCCTGGAATTTGTGTTTTCCAAATAAGTAACGCATGTACCGGACCTATTACAACCTGTATATACAGTCTAACATTTTATCCCAAAATTTGGCTGAATTCTATGCTCTGGCTTATCAGCCACAAATCATCACCCCTGCTGCTCTGACCACCACTTGAGGAAACTGATATGCTATGTACAGTATTTACAAAGGGTAATAGGTTACAGAGGTTCATTTGTACACTGATTGAGGATTGTTAATATGTAATATGTAATATGTAATTTATTGTATTTAATAGATCCTATTGTTCTAATTCGAAATAAAAAGTAGCAACATATTCACTTGGGTAAAAGGGAAAGACAAACATGTGAAAAACATGGCAAGGCATTCTGTGTTTAGTATTCTACTTTTCTATGTTTTGTTTATGCTGAAAATTATGATGTGTGTTTAAAAGTTAAGACTGTTCTACATTTCTGTTTTGTTAATGCTGAAAAGTATGATGTGTGTTTAAAATCAAAAACCATATGCATTATTTTTTAAAAGAAGCAGGTGAAGATTCGATTCCTGGTCCATTACAGACTTTTCTGTCACTGTTACAAAATCAAACCTTAAAAACAAGGAAGTTTTAAATTATGTCATCACCACAAACACTTTCTTATTTGCGTTTTACTATACATGTATATCTAAACTATTGCACTAACACTGTATCGTAACTCTCATACCAGTGAATAACAGAAATATATATTCAAGTTTGGGTACCTTCCACCATTCTTGCCGCATATAATTTGTAGTACAATAGCATCATTTACTTCAAGTCCACGTTGTCCATTCAAATATTTGGACTGTATCTAGAATGGTGTTATTGTGTATTATGAATGATTTCAGTTCAAAAACATGTTACTTTGCCTTATATTCGTGTTTAAATAATGCGCAGTCAACATCGATAAACTAGTTTTCCAAACCGCAACACAGTATGTGTTATACAAATTGTTATTACAAATATGTATTGACCAATGTTATGCCTTTTAATAGGTCTGGACATTTTATATTTTGTAGTATTGTGAAACCATATCAGGGTAATTTATTATGTATACTATCAAAAGCTTTGCCACATCGATACTGTTGTCGGTAGTGTTTAACATAACAAAAACTGTTTTTGCATTAAACCACAATATATGTGTTTATTGTATACTTTCATATTGTCCCGGAGCAACTGCGATATTGCAGACTTGCATATGAACCCGAACATTTTCTCGCGGTTGCCAAGAGGCGCGAAATAAGCGCGAGCTATTTTTGTCTGTAACTTTTACAATGCTATATTTGACGTCTATTTGAATTACTATTGCCGAAGATCAGCTGATGAATACATTTTTATTAAAATTAACAATATGTATCAGTATATTTAGGATATTTAACACTTCACGCTTAAGCTTAGATATGCATGCAACAAAATACAGATCGTTCACAGCCGCTGGAACTTTTTCTCACTTTCTGGGTTAAAAACTTGAACATCACGGTAGAAAATCATCTCGAAGTAAATGTATACAAATACCATCAATAATAAGTACACAGAATGTTAGTGTATATCAGAACAAGGCAAACGATGACTAATTTAGCATTAACATGTTTAGATCCATATTTTGGAGAACCGCACCGACCGCAAGAACAAATATGAACAAAAGCAACAAATATAATGCGGGAATAACTCCAATTCTTTAAACATGGTATGGTAGACAAGGTCTATATCATATTAGAAGAAACTATGACGAAAGTAGTCAATACAATATGGAAGTATTCAATAAAAAGTTATGGGATTTGTATCGAGAACTATTTCTTGGAACTCATTCTTTTGGCGTAGGGTGACTCGCAAGCTCTTCAACTCAAGCAAAAATACTCTTTCTAAGTAATATTTCTCCATAGAAATTTAATAACCAATAATATCTATATTGTTTTAAATAAATACACAAACTGGTTAAACATGTGGCTTCCTAATCATGTAATTAAAGTGCTGGGCCCGTATTCATAAAGCAACTTAAGTGGAAAATATTACTTAAGTAAACAATTTAAGATGTTTGCATATTTTTAAATATCCTTATTACAATCTCAGGGACACTACAAACCATCTACTTTAAGATAAATACTTAGCTATAAGTTTTATTTATCCATGACCGTATTAACAATATTAAGGAAACGTCTTAAATCGATAGAAAAAGATGTTTTAAAAAATGATAAATTTTACTTAAGATATTGCTAAAAAGCTTCATGAAAAAGGACCCAGGGTTTAAAAAAAGGTTTGTTTTTATTTTAAAAATACATGTATCCACCACTGGCAATTCATGCGTTTAGTTTATTATGACTTCAGCATCATCGTAGTTGATTACGTCATGTCTATGTTATTAATGAAGCATGTATATGAATTGATATTGTATTGGTCAAACACAATGGGACTACGGACGCCCCTAAATGCTTCAAGCTAACGGTTGTTGTTGTTGTTGTTTATTCTAAGGTTTAACGTCCCTCCACCCGATGACCCGATGAAACGTCTCAACGGGATGGGCATAATAGAGTCTGGACTAAGTTCGTTGAGTGCGTTGGTTGATCTGATGTTGCTGTGTTGTCGATTCCGTTGTCTGTATGTAATTGGTTGTCACTAACGCTCTATGTAGTTTTCGCTGCGGCGGTGAAGTGGGGGTCTGAACGACATTCTCTACGGTGGTTGCTGCTGTCAACTAACTACAGGGCTAGTATGTTCTGGTAGCCCAGTTTAGGGCCACATCTGTCACAGTACGATTCCTGCGCCGCACATACCCTCCGACGGCCTGTACATCGTCCATCTTCGGTCTTTTGTCTTCCGTATTCGGCTTTGACAACGCTGTGGCGTTTACCCCTCTCCTCTGACTTCCGACATGTGACCTCCGACTTCGGTGTAGCCATCAGGTGGTATGTGCTGTGACGGGACGCAGGAGACATCTTCGCTCTCGGTCAAATGACACGCAAGCTACTGAACCGCCAGGCTGTTACACCTGACTAAAATGCAGTTCCGTAATACCATAACACCCTACGCGAATAGAGTAGACGGCAATGGCGTAAGGGGCTGGCAAGGCGACCCCTATACCAACATCACGAGTGTCATCAGTACCCACGCTGCGACGTGCACGCTGTGAAGAACTAGGTAGCTGACGCATACATAGGCGTGTTAGTTAAGCTCGTTGGGGACTTGATGTACATGATGCGTCATGTGTAGAATAAAAATGGGTGCTTGCTTCCTGGTAAAGTACACGCATTAATTTCAAGTGGTGTATTATCCAGCTGATCAAAATCCAAACTGATGATATCGATCAACGTATGACAAGAAGTTAATCATTATAACAATTTGCGTTTGATATTTTGTGCAAATACAGCTAGTTGTGGAACAAACAGTGAGGCTTATTATTTAAAAAGGGTATTTTAGCAATTGTACGCTGTGATGCCATATGCATTAACATGAGTTTATGTTTATATTTTGTTCATTCCATTGTGATATCAGCTCATTGTAATCTGTAATCTCAAATAAGTACGTATGTATATTTTGAAGAAAATAAACAGTGTTACATATATTAGTTACGATCATTATATTTGTTGTGTTGAATTAAAACGTCTAAAAAATCGAAATGATTTTCTTTTTCTTTCAAAAGTATGTTTTGTATTCAAATATGAAAATGCTTCATATGAGCTAGGAATGGAATTTACAAATTTCTCCAGTGAATGACTATTGTTTATGACGCATGTTTCAGTCATAGTTCTATTAGCATTGCATTTACTTGCATCAATTATAGTTCAGTGTAAACATACAAATGAGGAGAGTGGTAGGTACCAAGAAAAATAGATACGAAATGACAAGTATTACAACTCCATAACAATAAACAAACACAACTTAAACAGTTTTTGTTGTACAACATAAAGCAGTGATGCTGGGCAACTTTTTAAAAGAATAACCAAAGTGGGTAAGCATTACCATGATTACACACTTAAAAAAGTAGCATTCATTGTGGCAATCGCTTTAAGGAGCGCACAAGTAAAGGGGGCACTCCTCAGTTTCGCATGAATGTCCATGGTGTAAATCAGAAAGAAATCAACTAAGCATCTTTTAGGTCCATGGATGGTATTTACAATAGTTATGAAGCACATGTTTGATGTTTTTTAAAGTTTTGAGTACTTCTAAGTTTATTTTGGTGTATTGGAATATGCATTCTTTGGTGTTTTGGAGATTATAAATAGAAAAAAATGAACCTATCAAAAACTTCCAAAAAGTAGGTAAAATGGCTGATTTTGACTCACGGGATTATCAGTATGGAATAACTTTTCAAAACGCCAGAGTAGGTATGTAAAATTTAGCATTTCCTGGTATGCAAGAGCATTATGAGTACAGACATGACCCTGATATGCGTAGGATTTTATTTTTTATTTATTGACATTTGAAATATTGCTAAAATTGCTTTTTTAGCATGTTTTGAGGGGTGGGGTAATCTTAAAGAAATGGGACTAAAGTTGTACAGAAAATGCTTTTTGATACTTTTATTTGGTATGGAAACATGGGTAATTTTATTGTCTTCTAAGAAATGTATGACACAGTGATGATGTGATTTATTTGTGCTCAAGGATTCAGGCTAAGGGCTTGTCATGGGTTTGATGATTGAGAAATGTACATTAAACTGTGGAGTGCCCCCAAAACTAATTCGTATGTGTTTGGGTATCAACACATTAATATTATTATATATCCTGAAAAAAGGTATATGAAAGTATCGAACATATGTGCACCGGACTCCAAAACATCTGACAGGTTTTGCAACGAGAGATAAAAGTATACACCCACAGGTACCCTATGATGGAATGACAGATTTATCTAAATTGTGTCATTAGATAGATCTACCATCCATTCATCTAGCACCTGTGTATACTCTCTTGAACAAATAGTTCATCTCGAATCAATCAAACAAGAAACGGTGCCTTATTGAGATGTGGGTTTGAACACTGGAAATAAATATCATAACAACACAAATAACTAATTTATGAAATCTTGTAATATTTTGTTGTTTTTAAAATCTGACGTCGTATCCATATGGTAAAGTAAATGCATTAATTTCAAGTGGTGTATTATCCAGCTGATCAAATTCAGACTGATGATATCGATCAACGTATGACAAGAAGTTAATCATTATAACACTTTTCTTTTGATTTTTGTGCAAATGCAGTTAGTTGTGGAAAAAACAGTGAAGCTTATTATTTAAAAAGGGTATTTTAGCAATTGTACGCTGTGATGCCATATGCATTAACATGAGTTTATGTTTATATTGTGTTCATTCCATTGTGATATCAGCTCATTGTAATCTGTAATCTCAAATAACTACGTATGTATATTTTGAAGAAAATAAACAGTGTTACATATATTAGTTACGATCATTATATTTGTTGTGTTGAATTAAAACGTCTAAAAAAATCGAAATGATTTTCTTTTTCTTTCAAAAGTATGTTTTGTATTCAAATATGAATATGCATCATATGGGCTAGCAATGGAATTTACAAATTTCTCCAGTGAATGACTATTGTTTATGACGCATGTTTCAGTCATAGTTCTATTAGCATTGCATTTACTTGCATCAATTATAGTTCAGTGTAAATTAAACTTTTAGTCGTAAATAAAAAAAATACCTTAGTTTTAAAAATCAGTCAAAAAATAAATATTTTACAGTCAAAATAATTGTTGATAGGGCAAAGTCCTTGTTGGTTGAACTTTTGGTTCGTGATGTTTTCCTAGGAACGGTAAAACGGTAGGACATAATCGGTATTAAAATGTGTGACTTTTTTATAGGCTTGTGACTTTAATTGAACACAACATGATTTGTAATTCAGATTATCAATGTTTACATTTGTTAATTAATATCCTTCAGTTTCAAAATACGCAATTATTATTATAAATCACTTAAGCAAAATAATGTAACACATATATACTACTAATGTTTTTTCATTGACCCCCAGGATATATACAAAATGATTTTCATTCGCATTAATTTTGCTATCGATTGTGTGGGTGCAAATCCAATGTTAAAAGTACCTATATTTATAAGGGAGCAGTGCATGAGTAAATTCTACATTCGGGAACATTAGTTAAAAACTGACACTCATTAAGCTAAGTCCAATTACGGAGCTCTGGCTCACCAATCATTTATACATTATAAATACATAGAACGTCAATGGGTCCCAAGATACATTTGTTTACACTTACATTTATGATGACTACTAACGCTTGTCATGGATGGATTTAAAATGATGCGATTTACCACGAGGGAGTGATGTAAAACTTTATTATATACCTATCAATAATTATATACATAATACCTTCATTTTCTTACAGTGGAATACAAAATCCTGTATCACCTCTAGAGGTTTTCTGAATCTGTATGCTACTAAACATAGATTCCGTATCACTATCCTACTTAAATAGAAAAGGGAAATTCCTAATAATTCTCGCATTTACACCAGTTTGCACGAGAGCAATACGCAACAGAAATTTAAATATTTTTAACCATGTGTAGGAGGTATATAATAAAAGGATCATTACTAGAGTAGCGTGTTCTGGAAGGTTTGTATCACCTCGAGTAGGTAAATGCCAGATCAGGATCACACTCAAGGTGATACACACTTGCAGAACACGTTACTCTGGTAATAATCCTATTAGATCACGTGTGAGTGATATAAACCTAGATCACGTGTGTGATATTGTGCACGTGTTGGTGCTTCATCACTTAGCAATTTAATTACAGGAGGGTACAGATGTCAAAATACAGCGCAGGGTTTCACATACAAATGAGGAGAGCGGTAGGTGCCAAGGGAAATGGATACGAATTGACAAGTATTACAACTCCATACACCTTAAACACGTTTTGTTGTAAAACATAAAGCATGTATTTTCAAAAGTGATGCTTGATAATTTTTTAAAAGAATAACCAAAGTACACACTTAAAAAAGTAGTATTCATGGTGGCTTGTCATGGGTTTGATGATTGAGAAATGTACATCAAACTGTGGAGTGCCCCCAAAACTAATTCGTATGTGTTTGGGTATCAACACTTTAATATTAATATATATCCTGAAAAAAGGTATATGAAAATATCGAACATATATAGGTGCACCGGATTCCAAAACATTGACAGGTTTTGCAACGAGCGATAAAAGTACACACCCACATTATTAACACTAATTAGATAGATCTACCATCCATTCATCTACCACATGTGTATACACTCTTGAACGAATAGTTCATCTCGAATTAATCAAACAAGAAACGGTGCCTTATTGTGATGTGGGTTTGAACACTGGAAATAAATATCTGACGTCTTCTCTTTATTCTTTTGTGTCCCGAAAACATGGAATTTATATATATATATATACTCTTTAATTCCTCTTTTACAGAGATTACAAATACACATATTAACAATTAGGTACATGTGGAATACAGTAGTAATTGCATGTCATATGATGAGAACAAAATAATAGTAAATAAACGAATGCAAACAGGTGAAGAGTTTCTAACAGTGATTCATACTTGTAGAAATTGTTTGCAATCTTTTGGGACACAGTCTTGAAATGTGTATCCACGACGTTCAATTCATGTATGATTTATATAAACAAAAGAAAACATAAACAATGTGTGATACCTACTTGTAGAAATTGCGTCAATCGTTTGAAACACCTTTCCTTGACATGAAAGGTGAGTCCACGACTTATGATTTAATTACCAATAGTATACGTTATGTCTTTAGCCGAAAGGACCGAAAATTATCGAAATGTTTAGCGAAACTCGCTAAAGACTGTATTCAATGATCAGTATACTACTATGTAGCTATCCTATATACAACCGCGATTTTCTTTACTGTTGATATTACTGTTGTTGGGGTTTCTCTGATACATAATACTACTACTGGTATAGGTTCCTCTGAGACAAATGCACATACCTTTCTAAATTTGTATTAATAAGGACAGTAGAGATGTTAAAAAAACTGTTCGTGCTTTTTATTTCTTCCATCCTAAGATATGTTTTGCTACCTAAACAGGTTTGAAATAGTTCTTCTTTTGTCAGAAGTTCGAGCACGGGCAATATTGTTCGACAAATATTATTCACAGAAACGGCGAATTCATTCAATTCGTCTATACAACCGATGCATTCGACTGTAACCTGTTTGGGTAAATCTTTACTTATGCTATTGCAAAGTATGCATCTAAAAGACAGGAAGCTAGACGTTGAGCATGCTACCCTTGCAAGAGCAATTTTGAATTTATTATGGAGGCTACAAGCAGAGACCGGAACCTTCCAGATTAAGGCTGGTGCTACTGAATTATGTAGATTTATGAATCGCGTAAAATCATCATCACTTGATATTCTGTCGACCCATTCTGTCGTATAAAATGATTTAACAGCGTTATTAACAATTATTTTCCATCTTAATTTAGATGGAAATTGTGCATTCGATAAGAAAGACAATAAGTAATCAAATAGCCTATACTTAAAGAGTATCTGGCATATGTCAGGGATGAACCCATACTGATTTGTACATCCCTGCAGCATAAACAAGTTAAGTCTCAGACTGAAAATCTGTTTGCACAGTAATTGTGTGGGTAGTGTATACAATTTCTGTAAAAAGCTTAGTTTTCGTTTATCATTATCGGATATAAGTGGTAACCACCCAAGCATGGAAAGAGCCATGTCGGTGCACGTGCGCATAGGAAACTTTTGAATTACTTTTGCTAACAACCGTTTTACTTTTTCAAGCTGAAGCAAATTTTTGACAGACATATTATGCCAAAGCTCGCATCATTATGCCAAAGCTCGCAACGTTGGAAATGTAATTTTCTCTACTATCGACGAAACAATTAGTGGATTAATTGTTCCTCTATGTGGATCCAGTGACAAAATCGAAAACAGAGAATCACGTCCTTTATCACAACGGCTGTCTATAGCAATGCCGCATTGAAGTGAAGCATTTAATTCTATACCGACATGCTTAGTGAAACGGGTTTGCTTTAAATCCATAGTACCAAATGTTATTGGACTTGAAATCACTTCATTGCTGTTAGAAAATAAAATCACTTGACATTTGGAGGGATTAAATGAAAATCTCCATTTCTGAGAATACATTTTAACAATAGTTAACATCTTTCTTAGACTGTCTACGTTTGGAGCTAGGAGTGTCAGGTCGTCAGCCAGAGTGGGGTTTCCACAATTTATTAAACCAATATAAGAACCAAGTGATGAACATTGTAATTCTTCTATAAGGTCGTTTATGTAAACAAGATAGAGCCAACTGGAGAGAACTCCACCCTGACGGACTCCTTGCATCAACTAGAAAAGTTCTGATTCTATATCATTAACTATTACACAGCATTAGAGTGGCTGAGATACCGAATTGCCTCATTTTACTAAATAGGCCATCGTGTCATACGTTATCATTATATGTGTTTAGAATAGCTCCGTAAGTGTTACTACCGTGCTCTTTATTGTGCAGAATTGTTTCTTGCATATTAAAAGAAACTGTTATAGAGCCTAGAAGTTCTATAGCCGTTTGCGATATTCCGTCCGGATCTAACAAAACAGTTTTAGTGCCTTTTTAGCTTGTTACCATATTTAGCGCTATTTATTGATTGGCCGACTTTCATTCTTCCTTACTGCGATTTGAATCAGTGTTAACAGCGTATCTATACATTAGTAATGTTATCTGCTCCTACTATCAACCGTATTCATCTCGTTCTTTAACATGCTCGGAGGATATTCTTGTGGAACCTGGGACCTTCCCGTTAACGTATTCATCCGACGGATGTCCCCAATGCTAATAAATAACGATACTGTACTGGTAATCATTCGGCGATCGAATGTTCTCAAATATGTAATGTGAAGTTCAAAAGGTACATGTAAATCTATGGGTAGACATATGCACGTAGCTACTTTATAATGAATACGATCATAAGTGCCGGGGGGAAATGTTTACACAAACCAGCAGAGACATTTAAAGAAACTAACCAACCAAAAAACGGCAAAATTACACTACAAAAACGTTTATCAAAACTCTATCCATGTGTTTAGTAATATGATAATGTATATGTGCCGATCAAAAGTATAGGTTTAAAATACCTTGATTGAATATACGTAAAATGAATTAGGAGTTGGTAACTCCAAATTCGATTCTCCAGTTGGGGTTTGGTCTGGCTGGTTAATGCCGTTTATAGAGTTTGGATTCTCAACATATGTAAGTTATATATGCATATACATCGTCAACAGTAGGATCAGAAACGGTGTACATCTGTAGTTAGTCTCGGCCAGCCAGACCGTATCATGCTTATGTCTTACTTGCAGATATCGGTCTGGGCAGATTAGGTCAATTAAAGCGCCCACTAGCGACTAGCACAATTTATTCGCGCGTTTTTTTCACGCTCATAAAGTCGACGTTGACGTGACGTCATGTTGTAAAAACAAGTACAACGTCAATTGTTGATGCAGCAGTTAAACTGTTTAACGTCGCTTACTGCTCCTCATAAGTTAAAAATAAGAAAATATTATTAAATTAACTTAAACATATGTTTTTTTTGAAAGTCTCGTTGAATCTCTAAAAATCTCACCAAAATCGCCCAGAACGAGAGGGCGATTTTGAACGTCCTATTTTCCCCAGGCCCTGGTTCTGAGATCCGTGTAGCATAGAGTAACGAAGAAATCAGAAGCGGGCCGGGTGACCGAGGCTAATCTGTAGTAAAATTAACCTGTTGGTGACGGGATAGGGACTTGTAATAATGACAATATAATTTGACAGTTGGTACAATACAGGCCGCGGAAAAACGTTACTACCTAAAAGAATATTCAAATAAATAAACAAGGAATTCTTTAACTATCCAGGGGTCAAATAACCATTCATCTTAATAATATAGCTTGTCATACGTTTTATTGACTATGTACTTGTATAGTAACTATGTAGTCTGTCGAAAAACGGCTGTTGCAACGTAATCATTATCTAGTATGGCGAGGACATAAAGACAATATCTCTAAAACTTTCTTTTTTTTTGAATGTATCACAGCTGAATAGTAATAAGCATTAAAACTCATCAAAGATGTTAAATTGTGATCTTGATGCAATAGGAGGATATACGTTCCGATAATAAATACACCGGTTTACAGTTATCTCCCCTATATCATTTTTCTCCATTTGCAAAACAATAATTGGCGAATTGGCTTTTACCTGTACTTATATTCCATGTGTAAGTTGTTCATCAACACGTATTGTCTCATGTATTATTAATTGTATACATACATATAATGAAACGGATAATGCTGGGTAAGAATATACTCTTTTATCTAAGATAACTGTTCTATGTAAATGTAGGTCATTCTCGGATTTATTGGTATTGCCGTGTTGGATATAGTGCCGTACCCACATTGAAACATATTTTTGGCCGATAATTTGTATATTCCGAAAAAGATATTTCATCTTAATTGAAGATTAGTTTAAAAAACACCAATTCAGTAACAATATTAATCGAATCGTTCTGTTAGTTTAATACAATTAGTCAGTCAGTTACTCTCCGTTTTATCTTGGATGATGATTGAAATATATAAAGCCTTGGTTTTATAGTATCTATTCTATCATACTATATTAGGCTTATATGTTATAATATATATGTATATAATAAATAACAATTATTTCCTGGAGATCATTAAAAATTACTATCAAGATCATGTCATGACACACAGATCGAGCGTCTCCGTGGCCGAATGGTTAACGACGTTGCGTTGTAAACCTTCGCCCCTCGCCGCTCTGGTTCGAAAAATGTTATATCCAGCCCTGTTAACACCATAGCACCTTCATTTTGTATTTGATCTTTAAAGTTTACTAAACGTGGCCAGTTTGTTATATAAACAAGAGCTTGAACAAGTGCTACAACGAGATATGCCGCACCAGGAACACCAGAGTTATGGCCCAAGCTAGATCGGGTACCATTGTTTAGATTGGGTGAATAACATCATGTGACCTTGATTAATTGAATAATGCCATATTCAGCCTTTTTAACACTCTAGCACCTTCATTTTATATTTGTTATATATTTATCAAACTAAAGCCAGATTGTTAAAACTCATAAGAACACGAACTAGTTCGAAAACCAGCTAGATCGGGCTATTAATGTTACCCTTGTTTATATGAAAAATGCCATATTTTGCTTTGTGAGCACTCTAGCACCCTCGTTTGATATTTTCCAAACTTTACCAGTTTGTTGATATTGATGAAGGCTCGGATAAGTTCGAAAACCAGATCATATTCGTAACATTATTAATTGCCCTTGACTTACTGAATATGCTATATTCTGTCTGGTGAACACTTCAGGATCTTCATTTTGTATTTGAGGGCTGGCGTGGCGCAGTCGGTAGCGCGGCGGATTTGTAACCGTAGGCCCCGGGTTCAATCCTCCGTGGTGCCACTGTGTTTCGTCGGTGTGTTCTTAGGCAAGACACTTAGCCTTAGCCTCGTCCGTCGGATGGGGACGTAAACCGGGCTGACCCGTGTATCGGTCTATCCTCCGAGCACGTTAAAGAACCATAGGAATCTATTCGATAATAAGAGTAGGGCAGGTTCCCGGATTCCTATGTATCCTTCCCCTCTCTCTGGGGCGGCTCTAAATAACCTATACTGTGTTGATGAGCCGTTAAACAACATTCAATTCAATTCAATTCATTTTGTATTTGGTCTTTATCATATTTGACGAGATTGTTGATATTGATGAAAGCGTGGACAAGTTTGAAAACCTGCTAGATAAGATTAGTAAAACAAGAATTATGACCTTTGATTTATTGAAATATACTATGTTTTGTTTCGTTCCTTCTAGCTCGTTCATTTGTCATGAATCTGATCTTAGCCAATGTTTGGCAGGGTATTATTATCTTTAAAAGCTCGAACTAGACATATCGGAATAGAAACAGCAGAGTTATTGCCCTTGATTTATTTAAAAAGGCTATATGTTGATTCGTTAGCTCTCTACCGCGACAATTGTGTCTCAGCAATGACTCCTTAACTACATCATTGATTTTAATAAAACTACACAGAAATGTTCATCATGATGAAATGGTGTGTAGTACAATTTTGGACCTTACATCGAAAGGTCAAACTAGCTGGACGTCAAATGGGTCAAAATTGTGTCTGGGTCATAACGCTAATGGTATTTATGAGAATTTCATGAAACTTCACACAATTGCTAATCAAAATGAGAATATTTAAGACGTACAAGTATCAGGTTCGTTTCTCAAAGGTCCAGGTCAAACTTGGAGGTCAAAGGCCAAAATCATGTGTTAGCAATAATTCTTAAACTACAGAAGGGATTTTGATAACACTAGACAAAAATATTCAGCATGATGAGAAGGTGTTTCTTACACAAGAATCGAGTATGTGCCTAAAATGTCAAGGTCACACTAGGAGGTCAACGTTTAAATTAGACAAAGTCGTATATATAGCCATAACTTTGAAATACTAATGGAAATTTGACGAAATCCCTGATATATGAGCCATCTAAGCAAGTAGAGCGTCCACATGTCCTTAAGGGCCTCTTGTTTTTATGATACTCTTACCAGAATCGAATTAAACATTTCAGTTTCTTCGCTGTTCCTATGGCATGATAAGCATAAACATATGTCATAGAATATGCGGACCCGAAAAAAAATATGAACAATTAACTTACCTATATTAGATACCTTTATTTAACTTGTGTACAGCTAAGTTGAGCTAACTCCTACAGTCAATTATGTTATCGAGTCCATTCCTCCGATACCAAATCAATGCAGCTTTCAACCCTCATACATACTTGCATATATATGACAGCCTATGTTTCTACCAGAAAAAAGGTCAATATGGATGACCTTGACCACCTGGTTAATTTATACATATATATTACAGCCTATGTTTCTTCCAGAAAAAATGTCAATATGGATGACCTTGACCACCTGGTTAATTACATACATTAACGTTTTTATATTCAAGTTTTTATATTAAGACAATTACTCAGATATCATAAGCCATGCACTGCCTTTAAACTTCAGAGCAATTACATCTACATGCCAGCAGTTTGTTCACAACCATACAGCTATTAACTGCATACACACCAACATCTACATGACAGAAACACGTTTGTATTTAAAAAAATCAGTGAAAATTACATTGACCTACTTACACACTTCATGAGTGTTGTATTGTGACTGACAGCTCTAAAGCGGGACATGCCTGTCCCATGGACACGTTTTCTAGCACTCCTTCTTCTTCCTCTATATTTTTACTTCAGATAGTAGAACAAATTATACAACTTATTATACACTTCTCACTTCCCAATACTATTGTTTTAATATGGATTGAATGATATAGTTAGACCGTTAACAAACTCTGGGTATGTCATGGAAACAGAAACAACAATCGAGCCTCACGCAGTAATAACATAATTATATAAAGAAAGGTCTAAGAGAACACTGGAACAATTAAGCGTGACATTCACAAAATTTACCTAAAACATACAGGAATATAGTATATGTGTTATTGACCAGCATAATTATATTTATATTACATATATAATTTCACGAACGTGCTGAAACATACACTATTTGTTTTCAGTGTGTTTTCTATCTTCAGTGGACCGGACGTAAAGCAAGAACAGATACAAACAGTTTTATATACGTCTTAAGCAATCTGAACATTACAGAAATGGAAGACGACCTACATGATGCTATGGGTGATTCAGCAAAAACTTGTGAAAATTTAAACGAACAGGCACCATACAAAATTGGTGATTTTTCTAGTAATGAAGAAGTGAATTTTCGTGCAGTAAAAGTCGAATCAATGGAGTTCGATGTAGAAACACAGGGATGCAGACAGGAATATGAAGACAATCAATACAGAGTTGGAAAAGTCAAAATGATGCTCGCTCTTGAAGTTCGCACAATTACAATGAAACAACCGCTGTCACTGGAATTCCAGTGTGGCTTTTGCAGTCTAATGTTATGTGATCTAGGAGCCATGAATGTACACCTCTATGAACATTGTAACATTGAAGACACTTATATTCTGGAAAAACATAATACAAAACAGAGATCAACGAAAATAGCGCGTCCAGAAACAAGTCAGTTCACTGGGTATACCGAAGAGGAGGTGGTGTCTGCATATGACAACTCGGACGATGACAGTACTGAGGAGTTAGGCAGCGCTATGCAATCTGACGATCAAACAATGTGTGGTAGCAATCTGCAGTCAGACCCCAAGGTTTTATGTGGTAGAGACGAACATGGAAACAACTTAACAATACACGAAACTACTAAAAATGCAAACCAAAGTAAGCATACAAATAAAAATAGAAGACAGACTAGAAAATGTCTTAATTCCGAGCTTGAATACAATAAGAGAAACAATGAATATATAAAGCCAAATACATTTCAGTGCGACGTTTGTTTAGAAGTGTTCACTCAATATGCAAGTTTGAGGTTTCACTCTAAAATACACTCACAACCATTTGAATGCAATTTATGCGGTATATCGTTTGACAGACGTTCTAAAGTAGACGAACATATGAATAAACAGCATGGAACAATATTTTCCTGTCTTATCTGCAAGCAGGAATTTGATAACCAGACTAAATTGAAGGTGCATGTAGAACGCGTCCATGAAAGTCGTAGAGGTTATGTATGCGGTGTTTGTGGGAAGCATATTAATGATAAATCTAATTTAAGGAAGCATATGCGTAGAAAACATGCAGCGAATGTCAAAAAAAGCACAGACTGTACACTGGATGGAAAACAAGTCAATAAAGCAGACGATAGCATAGAATGTACGCTGGATGAAAAGCAGACCGCAAAAGCTGATGATAGTGCAAACAGCAAACGGACTGGAGACAGGGTAGTTTTTGAGTGTGAAGTTTGTTTGAAGGTGTTTACTAAATCTGCTAGTTTACGGGTACACTCATACATTCATCTTGAGAATAAACCACATGCATGCAATATATGTGGTTTGTCTTTTGCCAGACGTTATAAATTAGATGAGCATATGAATAGACACCGTGGAACAAAATTTCCATGTCAAATGTGTAAGAAGGAGTTTGATAGCAATGTTAAATTGAAAATGCATATAGGAACTGTCCATGAAAAGAGCAAATGTTTTGTATGTAGTGTTTGTGGTAAACAGATTTCAGATAAATCTAATTTACGGAAACATGTGCGTAGAAAACATACAGCGAATTCTGAAAAGCCAACACATTTCGAGTGCGAAGTTTGTTTAAAAGTGTTTACTAAATCTTCAATGTTAAAAATACACTCGTACGCACACCAAAACATTAAGCCACATTTGTGTAATGTATGTGGCGCTTCTTTCGCTAAACGTTATACCTTAGATGCACATATGAATCAGCATCTTGGGAAAAGGTTTCCATGCGATTTATGTGAAAAGGAATTTGATAATCAGACTAAACTGAAAACGCATGTGGAGGGTGTCCATGAAAGGAGCAGAAGTTGTGTTTGCACTGTGTGTGGGATGCAAATCACAGATAAATCTAACCTAAGAAAGCACCTGCGAAGAAGGCACCCGGGGCATGCTGATTTATGCAATAGAGATGTTATATGTCAGATATGTGCAGCTACATTTAAAACTCAGAAGCAGTTAGATACGCATGTGGAGTTTAGACATTCGCATATCGTAAAGCAAGACATGAGAGCTTTTGATAACACCATCACTAAACTTGCGGATGTAAATGACTTGGCGGCATGTGAAATGCCATCATTGCAAGGACACACTCTATTCAAAGAGACTGAAATGAACAACAGAGCTAGTACTAATGATGAACAAGAAAGGAGAAAGGAGTTTAAAGAGGTAGATGTTTAAAGGGTAAAGAATCGCACTGTTGATAGGTTACAGTAGTGTACTAGTGGTGTTTCACAATATAAGATATTGACACAGTTGGGAGTAAAAACAATATGTCTGTTGAACGATGATAATCACAAGCCGGATGTCACAGATTAAATACACAATATTGTCAGTATGGTATGCTAAACCATTTACATTTTAAAATTGATCTTCCCATACCGGAGCAAAGAAGTACTTCAGAAAACCAGTCTGTCATAAACGAAGGAAGTGTTTCTGAAAGCGAAGCAAACATTGACCACATCAATCCAAAGAATTAATTGTAGACCAACGTCACAATATATAAGGTATGCAAAAACGTAGAAATCTCAAATAACAATCCGCATTCAGTCAATATCACTGCACGTTTACCTGAACTCACACTAATTTCATATTTATCAACCAAATCAAACGAATAAGATGCAGATATACCAGCTTTTAATCAAAAAACAGAAGAAGGTAACAGTAATGCAGCCGTTATTTTCCAAGTCATGAACAGATTTTACTGCGTTGAAAATGCTACAGAACAACGGTTATTAACTCAATCTGATCTACTGATCCATAAAGAAATATAAAATGATCGGACAGGGAGAGTAGCATTCAAGGAGGAAAGTCAAACACAAAACACAGAAACAAACACGCAAACAGATAAACAAGAAGGCAAGAGTAATAATAAATGCAAACGACATCACAAATACAAAAGGGTTGTCAATAGGGCTACCGCCTTGGAACGGTCAGTGGCAAAGTGGGCCACTGGGGTTTAAACCGGTTCTAAGGTGCACCAAACCTCACACTTACCCTACTGTCATCCCGTTAAAACAGTAAATAATGAAATACTTGCCATAAAGACTACTTAATAGTGCATGACATTGAAATAAGTGACTTTGTGTATTTAAATATTTTAGGTGTGATCCAAGTATTACACACTGGTAGATCCCAGCTGCTTTAAGTTTGTGTATTGTTGTGTTCATGAAGCTCAAATAAAGTCAGCTTCGTTAACAAGTTGCGTTTTCTCTCTTGTTTTTCAAATTGTGTGTTGTTTACGACAACAACTGCTTCCAAAAATCACACTTTCAGAATTGATTGTACTATGTTCATGTAACTAAAACAGAGTCGATCCGCTTAGCTTTAATGAAATTCAGAGCGTTTAACGATTTTAAAGACTTCAATGGTCGAAATCTAGTTTTATAACAATGGTATGTATAGGTACATTAATCGACACCGCAATACCAATACCACATTCGGTATTAAATTGTATTAAAACCTTTACAAAAATAAACCCTAAAGTGCTCATAAAGTATATTCAAAATCCACATAAGGTTGCCGCTTACAATTGCTAAAACGGACAAATAAGTCTATATCAGAATAGCAGGCAAACGCTACTTTTAGGTTCTACGTGTTAAACAAAACGGCTCTATACATGCCTTTTCGAAGACAAAAAGAGACAGGTGTTGCTTTTCCGGCAACGAAGGCGAATGCGAAGGCGGCAGCGTAAGCATTCGAATTGTGCGTTTTAACTCCACCATTGCCCCTCCCCCACGCCCTCCCCCTGTCCAAGTGGACATCTCATGACTGATATCAGACCAATGACCGTGTATCATTAGAATATGTCGCAAGTGCATCACCAACCTAAAACATGTCTGCGGCTGGAGATGTTTACGTTATTTTCATTGCCATGAAAATCGGATTACCTCTGATGAAAAGACTCGATAAACTGAGGTAAACTACTTGTCTCTGTTGAGTGTGTTTCGTTGCTTTCAAAAGATGCCCATTTCAGTATTTGTCGACCTTCACACTAGTGTTCCCTTAGTGCTGTGTTGCGGCCGTAAACATTGCCCCGACTACGAACTAGTGGTGTTACTGGTCATCTGAAATCTTCGAGCACATTGTGTGACTTTAAGGGCATTTTCTGTAGTTTTTCATGCGCAGCATTTTGGGCGAATTCTCTTCTAAAACTATTGGATGGATTTTCGGAAAATTTCCTAAAAATTTACAGGAATATTGCTCTTGATGTCTAGTTGTATTTATTTATTTATTTTTTTTTTATTGTCTTTATCTATATAAATGCCTATGCCTATTATTGAAACAAACATAAAATAGGAAAATGTAGCATTTTGTAAAAATAAAAATAAAAATTAAAAAAATTAAGCATAATGGTAGGGTTTCAAAAACCAATATTAAATCTCAATATGCATGGTGACCTATAATTTTAATTGCATGTATTGTCTTACTATATGTTCAAATAAGTGTCTAGGAAGTTTGAACAAATTCTTTTATTAGGAACATAACAAAAAAGGAAAATATACCATTTCTATATAATTTCATACAAAACTTGGCCTTTTAGCATAGGGGTAGGGTTTCAAAAAAGATTTCTAAACAAGCATGAGGACCTAGCATTTTTATTGCACATTTTGTTTTTGTATATGTTAAACTATGTGCTTAGAAAGTTTAAACAAATTCTCTTATTGGGAACATACAAAAAAAAAAGGAAATTGTATCATTATGGGCCAATTTGTGCATAAAGTGTGGTAATGGTCTCAACAGATTTTTTAAAAAAAATATAGGTTTTACATAAAGAAGAGCTTTAAATGTTATTATAATTAAATATTCTTTACTTTAATACAATTTTAGCAGAATTGTGACCAATGAATAAATGATTAGACTTCAAAAATGTATTATTTAGCTATTTCATGGACTTGTTCAACTTTTTGGACAGATTGACATGATGGTGGCATTACACATTATTTTTTAAAATTTTAACATTTATGTTGACCTACCATTATTTTTGCATTTTCTGTCTATATATATAACAGACTTACTGTACAAAAAGTTTAAAGAAAATCTGTTAAGCAGAAAAAACTATAGAAAATGTCTTTAAAGTATTAGTTGATTACTTATTTTACCTCTCATGAACATACTGGATCCCCTTTTCAGTATCTACTTAAACTATTTCAAGTTGATCAGCTTGACTGAGAGAATTAATTAAAATAAATTAAGTTCATCAGAAAATAATGTTAACTAAATCAGAAGTTATCGCCGCGCAATTAACGAGCAGGGGAGACAGTATGACTGAAATAACCGCTAAATCAAACTCATAAATATATGATTTACTGGCACTCTTTGTCACTGTGCCTATTTAAACGTGACCAACACTTAAAAGCGACAATAGAAATGTCACGAAAATGTTAAAACACCAAGATCTGACCTTTTAATTCAAAGCGTTTGCATTAGGTGCAATTTTCTGCATACATATTTTGATATGTGTCAAATGTTGATGTCGATTCTTTACATATGAACCTACAACAAAAGCTTTCTAAAAGTACGTTTCGCGATGTGTATACACATAACGCAGTGTTTGTATGTTAATTATTATCAATTACTTGGACAACCAACTTTACTGGTAAATGGGGTATTCTCGTAAACGAGAGTGTATAGTATTATTACCGAAATAAAATAACATATCCCCAACATTAATTGTATTATCCTTCACATGCGTGTCTTAAAATGTTGACAGCTAGTATTGCTTTTGGAACAGTCTTTGGGCAGTATATAAACAAACTCTTGGAGCAGCCCGAGAGATTAATTTCAGTATTCTTCATTAAAGGTAATTTAGATTTGAATACTTTTTAAAAATTTGAAAGGATTAAATACATAGTTTACGGTGAAAAGATCCTAGGCTCATTCTCCATATTTTATCTCGATGTAAATGAAGGATGAGCCTGGCATGTTCATGCCTGTTAGGCGCCATATAACCTGCATGTGTTGGTGCGCCTTAAAACCCAATTCAATAAATTCAATTCAATAAATAAATATTGTGCTCATTCATAATAACAGTGAAATTGGATATTTAGACCTAATTTAATCGGACATATTGGAAATTAATTCAAGATTAAAAGGGCAGTTAACATTTGGATTAAAGAAATACTTACTGTTATGGATTAAAGAGACACTTGCTAATGTGAATTAAAGGAACATTGAATAATTTTATTTAGACTTATTTCAAAAATTGGATATTAATGAAAAAATGCATTTGTGTATTCTGTAAGTGACTATTTTATGTAAATAAATTTGTTAATTATATGTTTGTGTTGCTGGTTTAGCTTCCTTTCTTGTTACATTTAAAACTTGTAGCTGAAAGTGTAGGCTCCTCCGGGAGAGAAAATTTTCGGTGCTTTAATCATTTATACATTGCTTTTGGCAATAATAAAATAATAACTAAATAATAAAACCACAATATTATAAAGAGTGAAACCAGCTACAGTCAAAATGGTGTTTGATCTTGAAAAATGTGTTGCTACGCCTGCCCAGGAGGAGTTTGATTCACTTAAAAAAGACGGATTGATCCTGCTTGCAAAACATTATCAGTTATCGAAATGTTAATCTTCTATGGGAAAATCTGAGATTAAAAATATGTTGGTGCAATATTTGGTTGATGAAGAAATATTTGGAGCGGAAGCATTAACTTTGTTGGTGGAAACAGAGTCTGAATTATAATTAAAAGAAATTGAATTACAAAATGTAAAAGAAATTGAACTGACGAAACTAGAAAAATATATTGAGACAAATGACAATGAAAGAAAAGGAAACGGAAATGAAATTAAAGAAAGAAAAAGAAAGGCGAGAATTTAATTAGAGATGCGGAAAATAGATTTGGCAAACAAGGTAATGAAACATTGGACGTTACTTTTTCACAGTGTTTTAATTGGAAAAGCCCGTGAGGTTTACATGCAGTTAACTGTAGAATACCAAACTGTTAAATATACTATTTTAAAAGCTTATGAACTGGTACCAGAGGCATATAGGCAGACGTTTAGAAATTGTAAGAAAGATAGTGATCAAACACGTTGAATTTGCTCGAACCAAAGAATAATTGTTTGGTAGATGATGTGCATCGAGGCAAATTGAGCGCAATCATGATAAGTTAAGGCAACGTATTTTAATTGAAGAGTTTAACAAGTGTATTACCAATGATGTTAAAACCTATTTATATGAGCTAAAGGCTTGAACTTTGGAAGATGCTGCACGTTGGCGGATGATTATTCGCTAACTCACAAGGTCTCTTTTGTTTATAAATCAAGCCCTCAGCAGCATTCTTCATTTAAGAAAACCTCTCACTCGTACGGCAGTACTTCTAAATCTCAGTCTCATACTGTCAGTACTAGTACTTCTGAACATCAAGCATCTAATGAGAATACTGATCATAAATCCTTATCTCAAAAAGAAAGGTCACCTCATTTCTGAGTGCTTTACTTTAAAAGTGAAGCGACAACAAAAAGAGGGTATAAAACCTATTGGCCTCACCTCTTTAAGATCTAACCTCCAGTCTAGGGTTAAAAAAATGCAATTTTTGAAGTCAAGAAATCCCTGTCTGATTCTGTTACGGAGACTTATGAATAATTCATGTCTGAAGGTTCTATATCACTAATTGGTGATTCGCCCAAGCCAATCCCTATTCAAATATTGCGTGACACAGGAGCTTCTTAATGTCTTATATTAGCAGATACGCTGCCTTTTACTGAGATTTTTCTGAGAAGACTAATTCTGGTACTAATGTACTTATTCAAGGGTTAGAGTGCGGTTATTTGACTGTCTCACTCCATAATATTCATTTGTCATCAGATTTGGATATTGGACCTGTGGTTGTGGGAATAAGATCTTCTTTGGCATTTGAAGGTGTCCATTTGTTACTAGGCAATGACCTAGCTGGCGATAAGGTCGTGGTTAATCCATTTGTATCTGATAAGCCTTCTTCTTGAATCAATCCCCTAATCCCATTGAACAGGAAATACGGCTTGTGCAGTTACATCCTGGCGTGTTTCTAGTTGTGTATTTTTGCGGCGGTGTGTGTGTGGGGGGGGGGGGGGGGGGGGGGGACTTGTGCAGTTACATCCTGGCGTGTTTCTAGTTGTGTATTTTTGCGGCAGGGTGTGTGTGGGGGGGGGGGGGGGCAATTTTTTTCTTTTGATGGCATGTACTTTTAATTACACAATCATGTCACATTGGGCGCTGAAGGCAGGGTAATAGCCAGGCTGTGTACACATAAAATCAATTTAAGCCAAAGCAGTAAGCTACATTGCCAACTTATGTACACATAAAATCAATTTAAGCCAAACCTATTGACCGTTCCAAGTCGGTAACCCTGTTTTCACCACTCTTTGTGTTGTATTCTTTTCATTATGCATTTAATTTTTTCTTTGTTGTCCAGTAAGGACCTTTGGTGCCATTTCCTTTGGGTGCTGTAATTTCTATATAAGTTTTCTCATATAAAATGCAACACCTCTCACGCCTTTCCTCCTTTCAGAAAAACACTAGTTATTTGAGGCGCAAGGTGTGTGTAGTTATTTGAGGCACAATGTTTGTGTAGTTATTTGAGGCGCAAGGTGTGTGTAGTTATTTGAGGCGCAATGTGTGTGTGTAGTTATTTGAGGCACAAGGTATGTGTTGTTATTTGAGGCACAAGGTATGAGTAGTTATTTGAGGCACAAGGTGTGTGTAGTTATTTGAGGCGCAAAGTGTGTGTAGTTATTTGAGGCGCAAGGTGTGTGTAGTTATTTTAGGCGCAATGTGTGTGTGTAGTTATTTGAGGCACAAGGTATGTGTGTAGTTATTTGAGGCGCAATGTGTGTGTGTAGTTATTTGAGGCACAAGGTATGTGTAGTTATTTGAGGCACAAGGTATGTGTTGTTATTTGAGGCACAAGGTGTGTGTAGTTATTTGAGGCACAAGGTGTGTGTAGTTATTTGAGGCGCAAAGTGTGTGTAGTTATTTGAGGTGCAATGTGTTGCCCTCTAAGTGCACTTTTACGAGATGTAGTTGTTGCTGTTAATGGTAGAATGTTTAATTATGTCTCGCTTCTAAAGGTCTTTGTCCTTTAACATGTTATAAGTATACAAACGCAATTAGACTTGTTATTTCCAACATCAACAACATAGTTTCAGACCTGCTGACCCGAACTCCCTTTCTACTTGGAGAATGTTATTTCTTAAAATCATAGATACCCGTATTATAGTGTATACAGTAAACCCTTCTGAACACCTTCGAGAGTTTTTTTATTCGTAATTTGAAATCGGGAATCCAAGAATTTCATAACACATATGTTTTAGTTCGTGATGACAAAGCCTACACTACGTAAATATTTTATATCTGGGGGTACTAATTAATTCGTATACTCGAGTTCAATCTACTGCGAATAATGTTGTTTCCACGCATATAACTCGGTGCACAGTTTTCAAGCAGGATTAAATGATAAGCAAAGCACACGTCCAACTAGGTACTGGAATTCCAAATTACACAAACACCCTTACAGTGGGAACGCCAGGAACTAATTATTCAGCTTTTTTGATCATTTTGATACTCCGCGACAGGACAGGGATTATTTTTTTAGTGTTTGCCGGACTATTTCATTAAAAAAAATCATCAAACGCCGCCATTTTCTTTTTGTAAAAACGTCGATTCAGACCGCAGTTATCAATTTTACGCGTACCTAGTTTACAGGAGTGAACACTTTTTGTAAAATGTCAGTTTTGGATTACGTCATCAATACGTAGAATGTGTTTACACGTTGGTAAACGTTGAATCCACTGAGTTTTGATAGCGATATCTGATGCAGGGTGTTCACACTGGGATAAACAATTGGAAATATACAGTACACAGGTTAACGTAATGAAGGAAACAGTTGACTCTTAGAACTCTGCAGGCAAATAACACGTGAGTTCGAATGTGTACATTACAACTCTTTTTTTGGTTTGTTTATGCAGTGTTTTCTTCAAATTTGCCAAGCACATCGATGGTGTTAATGTTGACAAACTGTGTAAATAAAAAACATAACATCAGCCGTGACAGTTGATTTCATTGAATTGTTCATATGATTCCTCTCTCAGAATTATTCTTGTTTGTATAACACGACCTGTAGCCATAGCCTTTGTAGAAGCTCCCGCGGACACAACAGCTCATCGACACTATTCCTTACGCACAATATGTCTTTATCCGTGCAATAAATAATGTCCAAGTATCCTCCAGTAACCTGATTCCGATAGACACATGATTCCGATAGGTTTTGTTATATCGCGAGCGTAACGTCATAATGTGACGTCAAAAATAAACACGGGTGTAAACAGATCGTAAACCTTTCGGTCGCTTTGTTTCTACAACAATTTCAAGAAATTTCTTCGTATAAAGGTAAGAAAACGTGACTTGCATA
>JAWPHD010016566.1:0-49154 GCA_037043455.1 Cyrtodaria siliqua
GAAGACTATTCTGTAACCACCCTCCATCTGCGTCTTGGTCACCTTGTTGGTGTTCAGGTAGTCTAGAGCCTTCTCAAACTCTCGCACAACTTGACTGTGGAGCACAATAGCGAAATAATGCAGTTTGTAAATGTCAACTTATTTGAAGGGTAACTACACACCACAGCAGATAGAACTAAACATTCAGCTCATCAGGTAGCTATTGTAGGCAGCTATTGTAGCCAGCACAGTATGGGTACTTATGCTTATTGTTGAGCAGAACAACACCTTACTGCAACGTCTTTGACCACTACACCAAACAACTCAACTTCTGCGCAATTACCTAAATACAGCCTGACATTACCAAGGACATTTCGGGATATTACCAACTAAGCGTGTCCATTTTGTGCTACTACATACCTGTGTCGTTCTCATCTCCTACAAACAATATAGTATGGATGCCTATACCCTAACTATAGTAAGTTTGCAGAACCACTCTTAGGTAAGTTACCTTTATCACATAACATGGCTTCTGGGAGTGTAATAAAGTCATGACTTATTTCTTGTAATACACTAGTGTATTACAGATGCAAATGAGGACCGAATCACTGTGTTTGTATACAGGAAAACATTTAATCCCAATCGTTTGCATGGTATATCATACAATACGTTTAGACGCCTTAACTATTCATCATTATTTGAAATATTACTTTATAATATGCAGGTTAGTAATGTTAAATTTGGTTTAAGATGTCGTAGTATTTGTAGGGCAAACGCGTTACAGCCGCCTAACGTAGCTGATGTCATGAAAACAACAAAACGACGTCGTGATTTATTTTACAAATTGCCGCCATATAATTATAAGGTAAATTGACACATTAATGTAAAACTATCACGTCATAGATGTGTTATGTGATAAACAGAATCTTACATTCGTGACTGTGTAATAAACTTGTTGGATCAATAATACAGTATTGTAAGTAATATCCTCTATTTACCTAATAGTGAACATACCTTTCGGTCCGTTTAACGATGTCTATATTTTGTTAGTGTCTTCATCGCTGACATATTGAATTTGACACATTTTGAGGTACAAGTGTTTTAATTATTTTGACGGCGTGTAAGTAAAATTATGTCTTCAATAGGCACATATGAATTATATGATAAGCAGAACACATGTGCTTAGAATTATGGTATACTGGATCTGATGTAAAATGAAGTAGTTTTGTTACTTTAAAGAAAGTAAACTGCCGAATGTCAATATAAAACTGTTCTTCCAAACTCTATCCACATGTTCAGGTCATAAAATAATGCATACCGTATGTGCTGATTAAAAGTGTAGATTTATTCATGGGTACTTAAAATACCCGTCACTATGCATAAAATGAATCAAAAATGTGTTACTCATAATCTGACGTGTCGGTAACGACAAAAATTGCCTGGCCGGTTAAGGTGTAGTTATCGAGTTAGGATTTGCAACATATTTCACCCTTAACCCTCTAAGCACGACTATAATAGCCTTTGCGTCCATTGTAAACCCAGATCAGCCTGCGAGTAACAGGGTTTACAATGTCCCTCTGCTGATCAGTCATTTTCCCCAAAACACCCCTTTGTCACATTAATGGAATGGTCTTAATTCAAAGAAATAACAGTCCATTATATAAATGTAATGGGTTATGGGTTAACTTACATATATACCTTATCCATAGTAAGCTTAGAAAAGGTGTACATCTTTTGTAAAATTTAAATGTTGTTGGCGGGATGGCAGCTTTAATTAATTATTTAGTGCACAAGATTCCGCTTACCCGAGCAGATCCAGTATTTTATTATAATGAACGTAAGTATGTCCATTTTCCTTCGTCTCTTTCTTCAGATACTCGTATATAAGCATAGCATCTTGTACTTCCTGTGGCACCTTGGACATCAGGCCTGACTTGATAAGGGCGTCACTGGATGTCTCGACACCCAGAATGTGGCAACGCCGTGCTAATATCTGGATAAACAGTAGAGAAACTTATCTTTTGGATACAATTAATAAACAGCAAGATATGTTTATTGAAGATAATTTAATGATAGCCAAACTGGAAAATTTCATTTTAGTGGCATTAGAGAACTAGATTTTGATATCCTCACCCACTTCTCCCCAGTTATCTATACCATACTCATATTGTGACAGACTACCCTAGAAAACTGCATCCCAGTAACCTTCCTTCAGTTTAGGGTTTTTGACTTTTTATAAAGACTGGTACCCAGCTTTAGTATATTAGTTCCTAGGTTTACCCATGATTGCAGGGTTACCTACCCATTGTATACATAAGCCTCTTGTATAGGGGATACAGCGTAACAGAACATTGGTTGACCAATTTGCAAATTTATGCTATGCTAATTGTTTTATCGAATAACTCCCTAAGTTATTAAGACTTCTGAAAACTTAACAGTTTTGTTTTTCACTTTATACGTCAGGCATTTCATGGGTGACTTGGAGTCTGACTTAAAACTGACAAATAACTAATTTTTCTTTTCGTAAAGGCCTAAACATACGATTGAGCCTAAAAATGACCTAGGAAATTATTGTTGCACACTAATATTCATTATCCTTGGTTAAGCGATTACGCCTGATTCCATTTACAATATGTGGCGAATTCACACTTTAGACATAAACAACCAGGTTCTAACACAATATTTTGATTAATATTACATTCTTATCAGTACTTAAAACTTTTTTCTAGAAAAAGCCTAACCCCCTTTAATAAGCATATTCTGCCTTTAACCGTATGCTGTAAAGCCTAACTTTCTACTAGTTTAGCATTACTCACAGGTTTAAAAGCCAGAATCCCTGGATCTTCATCTAGGGCCAGTGTGAGCAATCTAAGTTTGTCTATTTTAAGGGAGAGAATCATTTTGAAATGGAAAGGAAATAACTGTGGCAGGAAGTGGAGCAACTCAGGATGTGTCTGGCCAAGTTTCACATAGATGAAGTCAACTGAAAATACAAAATGCTATATAAATATCAACGGAATTATCTAGCTCATGGAATCATCAATTAAATATGTATCCATATAACTCTGTAGCAGATGTCAGTATCCAGCTTGGAGAATCATTAATCAAATATGAATCCATATTACATTTTGATAAAAGGGTCAATACCCAGCTTACAGAACCATTAATCAATTATAAATCCATATTACACTCTGACAAAAGTCAATACCCAGCTTATGTACCATTCAATCCAATACAAATCCAATGCCACTTTGAAAAAAGTCAATACCAAGCTTACCGAATCATTTTAACCAAATGTAAATCATATTACACTCTGCAAAAAGTCAATAAAATACCCCAACTTGTCTGAGCTTTGATTGATATTAACAATCTGTTAAAGTTTGATAAAGTTGATATTAACAATCTGTTAAAGTTTGATAAAGATCGGATAAAAGATGGAAGGTCAAATTGGCTTAACGAGGTAAAGGTTAACAGACCGTACGCAGACGGACAGCTCTCCATCCCATAAGTTCTGCTGGCTTTTGGCCAGTAGAGCTAAAAACAAGACATGCCTCGCCAAGAGAAAACAAGAGGGCCAAGATGGCCCTAAAGCGATCACCTGAGTACTGGCACATTATCGAACTTCTTCAAAATCTTATGGTCATATACAATCTGTGCATGTTTGGTTAAGATTGTTCAAGAAATGTGGGCTCTGTTGTGTATAACAACATTGATATAGACAGTTTAAGACACTGACAAAGTTTGGTAAAGATCAAATACAAAATGAAGGTGCTAGAGAGTAACACCTTGGGCAGAGCCAAATGTGACCCCAGGGCTACATGTAATATATGAGAGCTGTGTGCTTTGTGGTTTCAGAGAAGAATATTTTTTAAGTTTTTCCCTATACAAGTCTATGTAAAACGTGACCCCTGGGTCACCATTTGAACAAATTTGGTAAAGGACCATCAGAGTATAGTAAATGCAAAATATTAAACCTCTGGCTCTTGTAGTTCCAGAAAAGAAGACTTTAATGTGTTTCCTATATAAGTCTATGTAAAACTGTGACCCACGGAGTGGGGTCAAATTTTACCCCAGGGTCACCATTTGAACAAACTTGGTAGAGGACTATAATCTTATAGTAAAAGCAAAATATTAAACCTCTGGCTCTTGCAGTTTCAGAGAAGAAGATTTTTTTCAGTTTTTCCCTATACAAGCCTATGTAAAACTGTGTCCCCCGGGGCGGGGCCAAATGTGACCCAGGGTCACCATATGAACAAAATAGGAAGAGGACCATGAGCTTATAGCAATTGCAAAATATTAAACCTCTGGCTCTTGCAGTTTCCGAGAAGAAGATTTTTTAAGTTTTTCATTATACATGTCTATGTAAAACATGTGACACTTGGGGCGGGGCCAAATGTGACCCAAGGGTCACCATTTGAACAAACTTGGTAAAGGTCCATAAGCTTATAGTAAATGCAAAATATCAAACCTCTGGCTGTTGTAGTTTCCGAGAGGAAGATTAAAAAAAAATATTTCCTATATAAGTTTATGTAAAACTGTGACCCCGGGGCGGGGACAAATTTGACCCCAGTGTCACCATTTGAACAAACCTAGTAGAGGACCATAAGCTGATGCTACATGTAATACACGAGACCTCTGTGCTTTGTGGTTTCTGAGAAGAAGATTTTTTAAAGTTTTTTTCCTATATGTCTATATGAAAAACATGCAAAATCTCAATATACAAACTTTGGACCCCCGGGTCACAGCCATTTTTGACCCCGGGGACTTCATTTGAACAAACTTGATAGTCTAGGCATTGACGATCAGTTTAAAAGAAAAACTGTTGAAATCTGTCCAGCAGTTCTTGAGAAGAAGATTTTTTAAGGTTTCAACCATATACGGTAATGTCGGCCATCTTGGATGTCGCGCTGACCTAATTTTAACAAAACTAAAATGCATTCATCTAAGGATCATCCACGTGAAGTTTGGTCAAAATTGGCCAAGCGGTTTCTGTGGAGAAGTCGTTTGAATTGAATTGAATTGGGGTTTTAAGGCGCACCAACACATTACAGGTTATATGGCGCCTAACAGGCATGAACATGCCAGGCTCATCTTCCATGTACATCGAGATAAAATATGGAAAATGGGCCTAGAACCTTCTCACCCTGAACTGCAGAGTTGCTGCAAATTCTATCGTAAAAACTCCATTTACGCTGGAGCCATGTTTATTGTTTTTCTGCCACTGCTCTTAGTGATGTGAGCGAGATGGCACCTGAAACAATGCAGGGGTCATGATGAAGACCTTTAATGAGCATGAACAAAAAATGACAAAATGAATATGAATGGGGGGGTCCTACCCCTCTGCATGTGACGGTGTGTTTGCAGTGGTTGTATTCTACCCCGGCAACCACACGGGGAAGTCGTTTGAAGAAAAGTTAATGAAGCCGGACGCCGGACGACAGACGACGGACGAAGAGTGATCACAATAGATCACCTTGAGCCTTCGGCTCAGGTGATCTAAAAAACCTTATCAACTAAAAAAAAACGCAGGTATGTTAGTAATTAATTTATTACAATTTAATCTATTTTGATTCCCTTAAAACTCTAACTCAAACAAAAGTCAGTTAATTAATAGCTTGTCGTTTGTTTCTTTCAGCGTTAGTTAATATTCTTGGCTTTCACCAGCAGAATAGTTCTATTGTTTGGGGCGCTTGTTTCAGCCAAAGGTTTTCTGGCTTTTCAGACAAAATACAATTGCTACCCAAATAAGTTGTATATCATTGAAACAGATTTTTTAGTGGTAAATAAAAATACCTTACTTTTCAAAATCGGTTGAGAAATAAACATTTCATGCTCAAAAGCTGTTTTTGATGGGTTTTCAATGCAAAATTATGTTGCATGAAAAATTCGAAAAAATACTTATTTTTAGAATTATTATCCGAAAATGGTTTTAAATTGTTGGATATTCGTAAATTAAGACAATATGAAAGTATTATTGCAAAATATGAAGGCTAACTGAAGTTATATGAAATTTCTTAATTTTCTCCTGTCCCATCAACAAGGAATTTACATGGGAAAAGCACCATCAAAAGAGCTCGTTCGGGCTGTAAAATATTTATTTCTCAACCGATTTTCAAAACTAAGGTATTTACTTCTTAAAATATATATAATCGAGTTACGTATTATTTAAATTGCTCAAGAAAAACCTTTGGCTGAAACAAGTGCCCCGAACAATAGGTTTAATTACTGGTGCAGTGGAAAATAGATGTATTAAAGAGTGCTAATCTTTTTTTCTTTTAAAACATTTTTAGTGCAGTTTCTTGTCTGGCTATGACTGTATTCTGGACATGTTATTGATATTTGGAAATGCAGCTTATCATGCTTTTGTAAGTTTTTGCTATACATTTCAGAAGTGGAAGTAGACAGGGTATGCAATTGCAAGGGGTAAAAACAATGTTGACCTTTGACCCGGTGTTAGTATACAGCTGAAGAAATTCAACCCCTTATTTCCTTGATGTTTAATAACAGACATGTTTATTTGTATGATAAATAAGTTCCCACGAATTCCAACCAGGTTTGAGTTTTTACAGGTTTGTCAACATTCTCACTTTACTATGAAGGGTCATGGAGAAGCATTTACGCTATTATAACCTATAAGGAGAAATGTGCATTTTTCAAAAACTTAAATTGCATAAAAAATGATTTATTCAGCATTTATTTTGTTTGTTTGAATTAGTGAGCTGAACTCAGAAACAGAGAAAAAAAAGAAACATAGAAATTCCACGAAAACCAGGTTTTCCATTTGAAATGCTATTACAATATTTTTTCTACAAAAACACAGCAAATTACATAAATAAAGTTGAAGAAGTTCTAGTATTAAAGTGATATAGACAGTGTACAATATAGAATAAATAGAATGACATGTGAATCACAAACATAAATGTATACACAGTAAATGAGGACTGTAAAGAAAGAAAAGATTTGTTAGTAAGGCAAATATAAGCTACATATACGTACACAGCAAGTTTCGTTGAAATATCTCATTCCTAACTTAAGTCATCGAGCGGAAATCATTTTTCTATTTTTAGTAACAGTGTCCTTGACCCCAGTGACCCCAAATGCAATCCTAAGCTTCCTTTTAATATAAAGTATAATCATAGACACAGCAAGTTTCCTTCCAATATCTCATTCCGAAAATAAAGTTATTGAGCGGAAAACTTTTCTAGCTTTAGTAACAGTGACTTTGACCTTGACCCCAGTGACCCGAAATGCAATCCCAAGCTTCCTTTCCATATAAGGTACCTACACATCGAGTTATATTCTAATTTCTTGCATACCGAATATGGATATCCGTCATTTTACCGGGGCTAGATATTTCCATCTCACCCTAGGGCCGAGATCAAATACACGCGCGCCAACATCCGTTGGTAGCTGGCGTTGTCAACACGCAACATGTCTCCGATATGCAAGAAAAAAAATCTATCATGGGTATTCTGTTCAGATAGGGAATTCCAACCCTCGGTATAAGTGTTTTAATCGGAACCTCGGCAGAACCTCGGTTCCGATAAAAACACGTATACCTCATGTTGGAATTCCCTATCTTCACCGGACACCCATGAAAGATTCTTATAATCTCATTCCTTACTTCAGTTATTCAGCAGAAACCATTTTTCTATTTTTAGTAACAGTGACCTTGACCCCAGTGACCCAAATGCATTCCCAACCTTTCTTTCCATATAAGCTACCTACTCTGCAAGTTTCATCGCAATACCTCATTCCTAACAATGACATACCCCAATCTAATAACGAGAGTTTTCAAAGGAAAACCTGGTTAAAAATCATTTTCAGAATTTCAGAGTGTTTTTGGCAAGTCTGATTGAATTTGAAAACTAATGTTGAAGATACATATATTAGCATGTGAATAACTACGAAGAAATTCTTAAACGTAATTGATGACATTGCTGTCGTCCCCACTGCTGCAAGGTGAGACCTTTGTCTAACAAACGTCTTCACAGACGAGATATCTCACCCGAGGGTCAGAATTGTAACCAGGGACGAGGCTCTGCCAAGTGCCTGGTTGCAATTCTGATCCCGAGGGTGAGATTTCCCTACCTCACATGGATCTCTCATGATGGATTATTTTTCTCCCATTATGTGTTTATTAACGGCATAAAATCAATGACTTTGCTGATTAAACGCCAGAATAAGGCGACGTCGATGTGACGTCATGACGTCATAAGTCACATGTCATGTAAGATAGAGTTATCTCACATGAGGAAAATGCCTATCTCACATGAGCAGAAATGGGAGAAAAAAACTACTTACAGCTTTCTGTTATAAATGTTTTAAATTGAGCTGGATGTCCTTCACGTTCATCCTCAGGAAAACTCTCATAGAATGAATTTAATCTCTCCTCAAGGTTGGTCAGGTCCAGGTCATTGTACTTGTAGCTCCCTCTATAAAAATAAATACGTTTTTAGTAAATTTAAACTAAATAAAAGACCCAAGAGGGCATATGGACACTCTACTTGCTAACATGACTCTAATGACAATAAAGTAAGTGATGCATATAATGGACTGTTCTTAGATTGTTTGAATTAAGACCATTCCATTTTTGTGACAAAGGGGTGTTTTGGAAAATGACTGATCAGCAGCCAGACATTGTATACCCTGATCAGCCTTCAAGTTACTCTTTTTGGTCTATTTGCATTGATCTTTAACACTTCTCTTTATTACAAGCGATTCCAAATTGTGTTCCTTCGTACATTTAAACTCCTGGGGAATCTGTACATTGCAAGAGCGGGTAAGAACATAATATGAAAGGTTTGATAAATACAATTTATAAACAGGATAGCCCTAGATCGCTCACCTGGTGGTCATGAGCAATAAGTCTTCTGTGTCAAGTTTGGCATGGGTATTTTTTAATTTGTCCCACTTTTTTCTATGAATGTGATTTCATAGAAATGGGTGTGTGTGTGTAGGGCGGGGTGTATATTAACATTCTAAACAAATTTGGTAAAGATCAGATAAAAAATGAAGTAGCTAAAGATTTACAATATAGCATTTTTCAACAATTAATAACAAGATCAAGCTTGTTTAGAAATCCTACAAGCCGTTTAGGAGGAGTAGTGCCGACAAGAAATTTAAAGTAAAAAATGTTAAAGGGCTTTAACTCCGGAACAAAAGCACGATATGCACAACTAGACATCTTACCGATGCTTTCTGCCAAGTTTCGTTGAAATCCAACCGGGTGTTTAGGAGGAGTAGCTCCGACAAGGAATTTAAAGTAAAAATGTTGTTACTCCATCAAAAAATCAACAAACCTGAAAAAAATGCGATAGGCATAACTAGAAATCATACCAATGCTTTCTGCTAAGTTTCGTCAAATCCAACATGGCGTTAAAAAAAATAATTAAAAAAATAAAAAATAACAAAAAAACAACAAAAAGAAATGCTCAAGAAGTGTGGCCTGTATCATGTTAACACAAGTAAAACTGCATTTTTGGCTAATTCAGGAACCATGGTGTTACTGGTCCGATCTGGCCCATTATCGAACTCAACCTAGATCTTATAGTCATATACAATATGTGTAAGTTTGGTTAAGACTCCTCAAGAAATGTGGCCTCTATCATGTAAACAAGATGAACAAATGCATTTTATGCTAATTCAATAGACATAACTCTGGTGTTACTTGTCTGAGCTGGCCCATTATCAAACTCTTTCAAAATCTTATGGTCATATGCAATCTGTGCAAGTTTGGTTAAGATTGCTCAAGAGATGTGGCCTCTATCATGTAAACAAGATGAAAAACTGTACTTTTGTATAATTCAGGGGCCATAACTCTAGTGTTACTGGTCCGATCTGGCCCATTATCGAACTTGTCCGAGATCTTATGGTCATATGCAATATGTGCAAGTTTGGATAAGATTGCTCAAGAAATGTGGCCTCTATCATGTAAACAAGATGAACAACTGCATTTTTTGCTAATCTGGGGCCATAACTCTGTTGTTACTGGTCCGCATTGGCCCATTCTCGACATTGTCTGAGATCTAATGGTCATATACAATCTGTGCAAGTTTGGGTAAGATTGCTCAAGAAATGTAAACAAGATGAAAAACTGCATTTTTTGCTAATTCAGGGCCATTACTCTGGTGTTACTGGTCAGATCTGGCCCATTATCGAACTCGTCCGAGATCTTATGGTCATATACTATCTGTGCAAGATTGATCAAGTATAGTGGCCTCTATCGTGTAAACAAGCTAAAAGTTGACAACAGGCAGACGACGGACAAAGATTGGTCCCAATAGCTCACCCTTGAGCACTTCGCGTGCTCAGGTGAGTAAAAAAACAACTTTGGTGTTTATTTTGTGTGGCTTATCATGAAACTCCGACATTTTCAAACACAAAATTATACTAAGAATTATTAAAATAATACCTGATAATCATTCTTATCTTTTCAGTTTCGTAAATTGTGTTATTTGTATCTAGTTATTCCATTTCATTGTCATAATTTGTAGAAATTATGTACAAAATCACCTAAGTATCAAATTTGTGAAATTGTGTAACAAACAATTACCAAAGCTGTATGGGTATTGTGAGTCATATCAATAGACATATGCCAACAAAATTTCAACTATCTAAACTCAGAAACTATCTGCAATTTTGTTAGTGTATGCTATGAAGTCGATATGATCACTTCACAATTATGAAATGAAAACTGCATTACCTTGACCAATGACCCTGACTATGTGACTCTTAATTGGGGCGACAGTTTGAGAATACAAACACATATAAAGATTTGCCCATTATCTTACAAAGGTTTATCTCTTTTGAACTGTTCAAATAAAAAACATATTTATTTAATTATAATTTTATATACTGTGCATAGTCACACGCTTTTTCTTCAGTAGATTAACATTTTAATATTGATTGGTTATTACAAATTAAACTACTGTCTTTGGATTGAAGTCACAAAACATCATATGTAAGTTAATATTGGATGGATTCTAAAAATATGTTCAAGCTTAATGGAATTGAATTGAATTGTGTTTTACAGCGCACCAATACTTGAAAGGTTATATGGCGCCTAACAGAAATGGACATGCCAGGCTCATCCTCCATTTACATCAAGATAAAATATGGAGAATGTGCCTCGAACCTTCTAACCTGCAGAGTTGGTGCAAATTCTATAGTAAACTCTCCATTTACGATGGAGCCACGTTTCCACGTTTGCATACGCAGATGAAGACCTTGAATAAGCATGATAAAAAATGACAAAATGAACATGAACCCCTCTGCCTCTAGCGGGATTTGCAGTGGTTGTACTCTACCCCAGCAACCACACGGGGTTCAAGCTTAATGGAATATACCGGTACTCTTAAAAGGCACACAACTGCCAAATAATGCATATTTTATGTAATCGTAACTTTCATTTAATCAATTAGATTTACATGTTAAAAACATGTGGTAATAATACACTCTGTTTATAACCTTATACAAGATTAAACGATCCTGGCAAAATAGTTACTGTCTTCATGACCACCATTTTGAATTGACTAAATACGAGTTACCGGCCCTAATATCATGTGTCAGATGCATGATCAACCATGGTTATTTTAATCGTGTAATAGTTAAAGGTATTTAACTGGCACATAATTATGTATTAATATTTCATAAAATATAACATGTATTAAATCTGGCACAACGGCTCTGATATGAAATACGACACCTTAGTAAATTTAAAGCTTTTCATATCAGATTAAGGGGTCTGCTTTAAAACTGACAAATAAGGATATTTTCTAAAGGGCTGAAACGAACAAATGAGCCTGAAAATGACTTCTTGTTTACATGGAAACTTATTCTGCACAGTAATACATGTAAGTGCTATCCTAGGTTATGCATCAAGGTTTATTAAAAAGCATTTTAAGCCCAAATTCATTTAACATAGATCTATAAAAACAATCAAGTTATAAACCTGAACATGGTTCTAACACTATATTTTTATTGATATGATATTTGTTATCATGAACTGGAATACTTTTTAAATGTTTTTTGGTTGTGTGTCTTTTTTAGAAAAAAAAACAATCTGCCACCTTTAAAAGTTATTAATGATAAAGCTAATTTAAAGCTTTTATATAACAAGAGGTCAATGACCTTGAAGCTCTACTGATTGATTTTGATTTCAGGAAGTAGTCGCTACAGACTTGTTTTTTGAAAATTTATTTTTAGCCGTGGCAGCCATCTTGAATTTTCGGCCGACCTGAAATTATGCTAGGATCAATTAGACATCAAGAGCAACATTCCTGTGAAGTTTCATGAAAATCCGTCAAGTAGTTTCAGAGGAGTAGTCGCTACAAGTTTTCATTATATAACTCTATGTAAACAAAGATGGCCACTGGCAGCCATGTTTAACGTCGAATCAAAATAATGTTTGACTCTGATAACCATCATGTCATGCTGATCATTTTACAAAAAGTCCCATATCAATATCACTTATAGTTTTCAAGACGTAGTCGCTACAAACTTCTTTTTTAAAAATCTATTTTTAGCTGTGGCGGCCATCTTGAATTTCTGGCCGATCTGAAATTTTGCTAGGATCAATTAGACATTAAGAGCAACATTCCTGTAAAGTTTCATGAAAATCCGCCAAGTAGTTTCAAAGGAGTAGTCGCTACAAGTTTTTACTATATAACTCTATGTAAACAAAGATGGCCGCTGGCAGCAATGTTTAACGTTGAATCAAAACAATTTTTGACAAGGACCAACATCATGTCATGCTGATCATTTTAGAAAAAGTCCCATATCAATATCGCTTATAGTTTTCAAGAAGAAGTTGCTACAAACTTGTATTTTGAAAATTTATTTTTAACTGTGGCGGCCATCTTGAATCTCCGGCCGACCTAAAATTTTGCTAGGATCAATAAGACATCAAAAGCAACATTCCTGTGAAGTTTCATGAAAATCCGTCAAGTTATTTCAGAGGAGTAGTCGCTACAAGTTTTCATTATATAACTCTATGTAAACAAAGATGGCCACTGGCAGCTATGTTTAACGTCGAATCAAACTGATTTTTGACAAGGACCAACATCATGTCATGCTGATCATTTTAGAAAAAGTCCCATATCAATATCACTTATAGTTTTCAAGAAGTAGTCGCTACAAACTTGTTTTTTAAAAACCTATTTTTAGATTTGGCGGCCATCTTGGATTTCACATCAACATGAATTTTTGCTAGGATCAACTAGACTTCATGGGCAACATTTCTGTAAAGTTTCATGAAAATCCATTCAGTAGTTTCAGAGGAGTTGTCGCTACAAAAAAAAGTTTACGGACAGACGGACGACGGACGCCAATGCGATCTCTGATCAGTAGAGCTAAAAATAAAGAGTTTGTAAAGCTTACTTTAAGTATTCTTCAAATTTGAATCTTGTTTCCACAAATGAATCCAAATTATCCAATTTTTCCTGTATCCGACTAAGGAACAGATGGACAACTTTGTCTTTAAATCTCTTAGGATCATCCCGGAGTCTGTAGCACAGGGAGTACATGTCCTTGGGCTCCAGGAATTTGTCCTTTGATGTCTTGGTGCGTAATATGGTCATCTGCCACCACACGAATGGCAGGGGGAAATTACCTCGTATTTTCTGTGATCTCCCAGTATCTAGGTTAATCAGGTCACCTAAAAATAAAGCAGATTGATATTTTATAGTTTCAATGAAAAGATTTTCTGTAAGTCAAAGTTCCTGGAAAGGTTATATACTCGCTTCCTATGATATCAAGGGTTCTATGATATCATGTTAGTGTCAAATCCATAAAACCAGTTCCTATCTGCTACAACATGGTAGTTATTTTGTAGACATGATGACTCCATGTACATGTAATAAAATATTTGAAGAAAAAAAGTATGTTTATCATAAATAAATGGACATTTCCGAAACATGCTGAAACAGGGAATATTTTCTAATGATCTTAAAACTCAATACACCTAGTCCCCTTAAATGCAGTTTCCATTACCTTGAATATTATAATATTCATTAATTTTCATTCTGATGAGTCTGTCATACCTTACTGTTTCTAGAAATGGTCACTCAGTGCATCTTATACCAGTTTCTACCAAATACATGTTACACAATATTTGCATACCTTGACATCATAGAACTTCAAAAAATGAGGGTACCCTTGTTTTCAAATCTAATTCTGACATTATTATGTTAAGTTGATTAAATTTGATATCATAACAATGGAGTAGAAGGATCACAGAAAACATTATATTTCCTTTTTCTTAACATATTGTTTACACTTTTTTGTTTTGGTCAAACAAATTAAGTACTGTGATACCACAGAACACCGTGCTAATTGGTATAATTCATGTTTTCCCGTTTGCTTCTCAGTTACAGAAAAGTTTTTAAAAGTAGTGGGGTGATGAACTGATTTATAGTTCTTCGTATCATTGCTGTAATGTGGCTGATAAAAGTAGTCCGTCAGCTAACCAAAGTAGAAGGGTAAATCACTCAATAGACACAATATAAACAGCTTTAACCAGCCAGGCCAAATCTCAGAACTGGAGCATCAAATTAATAATTACCAACTCATAATTCATATTAGGCATATTCAATCATGGATATTTTAAGAACCTGGGAATAAACCTATTATTTTAATCAGCACATATACATTATTATATGACCTGAACACCTGGATAGAATTTTGATTAACCGTTTTGTAGTTTAATTTTGCTGTTATCTGGCAGGTTAGTTTCTTTAAGTTAAATTTAGATGCAAAGTTGATGCTAATCTTATGTGAGACATTTAAATTTGTGATACTGGACGCAACCTTTTAGCAATTGTACGAGACATTTTCGGTCGTCATTACTGTCTAACAATTTTGTTTCACCTTTGGTACATTTTGGTTTGTCATATTTGACGAAACTTTTGCCCTGATTAATGTCAGCCACATCCTTGTAACTTTGCCACTGCATGTCGCCCTCTCCCTCGGAATCATCTTCATCGTCAGGATCCTGTAAAACACAAAAATTAGTTTACCTGTAGTTTTACAGGTCAATAGCAGAGCTGTAGATAAGATGAGTTTTTGAGTATTTTACTCATGCTTTTTTATCAAAAACTCTACATTTTTAAAAAGTATGAGTATCAGTACTCATTAACTTAGAACAAATGCTCTTAACATTAAAAATCTTGAGTATTATTTTTTTTACATACAGTCCCACGGAACAGTTTCATTCAATATTTGCATTTTGAACATTGTTCTAAGCATATGTCTTGTGTTAAGAACAAAGGTTATTAAGTGCATCATTTGTTTTAACTTAACTTCAAGTAAATATGAACGGTTATTTCTTTTCAAATTTGTATATATATATTTACTAATTAACATCCAGTTTTTAATGTGCACACTATTCAAAAAAAGTTTTACTCATAACCTGTTTCTTGTTGCTCATTCATTTTGAGTATGATGAGTAAATAATCCTTGCATGAAGGAATTATCTACGACTCTGTCAATAGTAAGTGTTGCCACTTGTTGATGACCAATCACATAAAATATAACAATGTACTTTAAGTCTTTATTAAAAATTGTAGTCAAACTTATTCAATGTTGGCTTTATGTTTCCAGGTATTGTATATCTCACTTTTGAATATATTTTCATCTCACTTTTGAATATATTGACAGATTTCGCCCCTATGCACTTTGATGGGAGACTGTTCCAAGGATTTATATCCTAGCAGTGAAGTTGTTCATATATGAATTATAGTTGTAGTGTCTTTTGTTCAGTTTCAGATTATGACCTCTCGTTTTAGAATTTGTAAAGTAGATATAGAGTCAAGTTCCACCTGGTCATATCTCCGCTTTCACGAAGGTGAATGAGTGTTGGTTATCCTAGCTTTTTAAAGCCCCAACTGCGATATAAAAGCCAGAAGATGGCACTGGGGCAGGTTTCTATATAAATTATGCATGTTTCACATCAGAGGTCCCTTTTTCAAAATTTTGAATAAACTACTGTAAAAAAATTATGAAAAGTTGCACAAAATACACATTTTAACATGTTAAATCAATTGGTTTAATTATTGTTTTAAACATATAGTTTCAAAATATAATTTAAACCAATATCAAACAATCTGAATTTGCCGGGAGGAGCCTATGAGGTTATGACCCTTGCTAATACAGAATGTAAACATTTCCCACGTGGCTGTGTTTATCATTACATGTTTCATACAGAATTATCATTATGAAATTTAAGGACTTTTTAAGGACTTTTAAGGCCCTAATAACAGAATAACCCATTTTTAAGGCCCGGTGTAACTCCTAAAATTAGCGGCTTATTTTTTCCATTTTTTTTAAACTACGTCAGATATCATTTCTTTTGTATAATTAATTGACTGAATATGAAATTCAAGGACCTCAGAATTTAAGGACTTTTAACGGCTACTTCTGAAATTTAAGGACTTTTAAGGCTGTATGAACCTTGAATTCAACAAGCGTGCTGCAGCCGACAGCTTCTACTCCGTATTATCATCAAAACCAGACAATGTAAAGCATCACAATTTAAAGCTGGTTGTCTACAGACCTTCAAAGAGGCACCAAATCTTGATTTTGTGTGGTTATAACTGTATAGGAAAAGTTTCAATGTTCATTTGTGAAATATTATTGTGATTTAATTCAAATATAGAGTCGTCTGCTTCAGCATACATGTGTAGGACAATGTTTACATCAGCTATTTTAGTTGACAGACAGATTGTGTGCAGCAGTGGTAATTTGATAGGCCTCTCCTACCAATTTTTACTTCCGCCACAGTTAATGTTGGGGTTTTAAGCCTCTCTTTGTATGGAAGTGCTGATAGTTCTTTAACTAGTTTTGTAGAACTACGCTGAGTGTTTTCTAAAGCAACTATGTCTTTTTCCCAATGACGGAGACCATACAACAGACGCATATTATAGCATAGGTCTTATTAGTGACTTAAATAAAATCAAAAACATATCCTTGTCCATATAATCAAACAATCTACGTATTAAACCCAATTTTTGGTTTGCCTTTTTTACACATATAGCTATATTCTCCATAAATTTAAGTTCATCGTCAAAAGTAACTCCAAAATCCTTTTCACATGTAACTTGTTCAACGGGTATATTTGTGTTGCCTTCACTGATAATATATTGGAAATGCAAATTATTTCTAACTAGGTGCATCGATTTGCATTTGCTTATATTAAAACGTAATAGCCATATATCCGTCCAAAGAGATAATCTATTTAGGTCATCTTGAATTGCTTCACCGTCACTAACTGATGCAGTTTCTCCATAAATCTTGGTATCGTCTGCAAATAAATTTACAGCACTTTTGACAGTCTCGGGCAGGTCATTTATAAAGATTAGAAATAGTAAAGACCCCAGTACCGAGGAATACCATTGGTGACAGGAGAGTTATTTGACACAGAGTTACCTATCCTAACTGCTTGTTGTTGGTTACTTAGGAAACTTTCAATCAAAGATGCTAAATGACCTCATAACTATATAATTTATTCATCAAACGCCTGGGGAACCATATTGAATGCTTTACGAAAGTCAAGATATATGCAATCGATATTACCTCATGTATCTAGAATTTCAAACCACCTATCTGTAACCTCTAACCTCACACGTGTGCCCAGATCTAAAGCCATCTAAAGATCCATATGTTTCATTATAACATCTTGATTTATACTTTCCAGTAATTTGAATACTGTACTGGTCAAACTAACAAGTCTGTAATTTCCGGGTTTCTTTTATTCCCTTTCTTAAATAAGGGTATGACAACAGCGTACTTCCATTGATTTGGTAGGTGTCCTGTTTGTATAAGTCCTGTCAGGCAGTACTGGCACATTTAGAGTGTCGTCATTAATGAATACACTACTGAAAAATGAATTTAAATAATATCTCGCTATTTAACACGCCATTGTTATCTTCCAAATCACCTATAGTTGACTTAGTTTTCGTTTAACTGCTGATATAGTTGACTTAGTTTTCGTTTAACTGCGGATATAACTCCAAAAAGATTTAACATCGTCTCTTATATTATTTACTAATTTCTTTTCGAAGTCTTTCATAGCCCCTCTAACTTCTCTAGTACATATATTTCTTTTCAACACATATGCCAGAAAGTGACCTCAGATTTACAATATAGATTTTTTTTCCATGCCTACATTTTATCCTGGATGCTTTCGTATTAACACATTTCTTTTTCTGTTTATTATTTTGTTTTTGTATCGGAATGCCTTTGTCCATAGCATTTACAATATTACATGTAACTGATTCCCATAACCCATCAACCTGACAGGCTAAATCTATTTCCCAGTCCACAGTCCTGATTTCTACACGAAGCTTATCATAGTTCCCTTTGTGATAAACATATCTAGGTGCTGAATCTGTAATCTCCGTGGCCGAAAGGTTAACAACGTTGCATTGTAAACCTTCGCCTCCCACCGCTGCGGCTTCGAATCTCACTGGGTGCTCCACTTGAGGTGTACAGTACTGTTCCTACCCAGGAAAAGTGGGGGTCTGCCTCCACCACAAAAAATCGACCGTCGTATATAACCTTACTGTGTTGAAAATGAAGTAAAACACCATACAAACAAACAAACTGGAATCTTTTCATCTGAATATCAAAGTTAAACAGTAAAGCAATGTGATCACTCTTTCCTATTGGAGCCATATATTCAATATCGCTTACCATTAGTTCTTCATTTGTTAATAGAAGGTCTAACACAGATGGGGATGCCTAAACCTTGTAGTTCTAACACATGTTGAAAAAGAATTAGATAGCAATCGTTTACAGCCTCCAGAAATCTTGATGATTCATGCTCATAACTAACGTCTGATTGTCTCACACCACATATTAACAAATTCGAGTCATTCAAACCAATCATTTTGTTTCAAAGTAAATTCAAATTGATATTATTGGCACTATCACTAGACGGACTACGATAAATATAACCAATCAATATTAAAGGCATTTTCGGTAGTTTTCAATGCGCAGCTTCTTTGGGCGACTTCTCTTCTAAAACTAGTGGATGGATTTTCCTACAAATTTACAGGAATGTTGCTTTTGATGCCTAGTTGTATTTTTTGACTTTTTCTTCTTTTTTTTTATTGTCTTTATTTAAATAAAGGCCTATTATAAGATACATAAAATAGGAAAAATATAGCATTTTGTAAAAATTCCAACAAAATTAAAAAATTTAAACATAATGGTACGGTTCCAAAAAAACAATATTAAATCTCAATATGCATGGTGACCTATAAATTTAATTGCAAATATTGTCTAAATATTTGTTTAAAAGTTTGAACAAATTCTGTTATTAGGAACATAACAAAAAAGGAAAATATACCATTTCTATATAATTTCATACAAAACTTGGCATTTTAGCATAGGGGTAGGGTTTCAGATTTTTTTTCTAAACAAGCATGGGGACCTATCATTTTTATTGCACATTTTGTTTTTATTTATGTTAAACTATGTGCTTAGAAAGTTTAAACAAATTCTATTATTGGGAACATACAAAAGAAAAAAAGGAAATTGTATCATTATGGGCAAATTTGTGCATAAATTGTGGTAATGGTCTCAACAGATTTTGTACAAAAATATAGGTTTTACATAAAGATGAGCTTTAAATGTTATTGTAATAAAATGTTCTTTACTCTAATACAATTTTAGCAGAATTGTGACCAATGAATAAATTATTAGGCTTCAAAAATGTCTTATTTAGCTATTTCATGGACTTGTTCAATTTTTTGGGCAGATTGACATGACGGTGGCATTACAAATTATTTTTTAAAAATTTAACAATCATGGTGACCTATCATTATTTTTGCCTTTTCTGTCTATATATATAACAGACTTACTGTACAAAAAGTTTAAAGAAAATCTGTAAAATCTGAAAAAACTATAGAAAATGTCTTTAAGAAGTCATTAATTTGTAGACGTAGTCTACACCATAATAAATATTACAGACTCTTGAAAACACAAACATATTTAATAATTAATTGTTATTAGGTCTGTGTTGGAAATCAGAAATGCTTTACAAGATGGTAGGCACGTGGTTTGGGTTTTTTACTGAACAAGCGAAGTTAAACAACATGCCTTCCATCGAGTGAAAGATTTCCTTATAAACGAACCTACTGTGCATTTCAGGGTGCCTAGACGTCGAATATGAATCAATATTTTTTTTATTACTTTCTATATGTTTTCATACATGATATTATGATTGAATAGAATGAAAATAGACGCTCCTGAATCTATTTGCAATCTTCGCGTAAATATCCGCTAAGCTTCGCAAAGCCAAAACTTCATTTTGACCCCCTCTGTTTACATGTAATTTTATTGACAGCCGAAACCAAAATGGCAATGGAGGAACATTCCATTTTTCTTGCGTAGGGTGACTTAAACAAGAGGCCCAAGAGGGCCTGTGAACGCTCTACTGGCTGTTATACCATTGATGAATCGAGTCGTACTACATGGTGTCTAGAGTGTACACAAGGTTTTTCAAGTATTTGACCTAGTGACCTAGTTTTTGACCCCATGGGACCCATTTTCGAACTTGACCAAAATATAATTAAGACAACATTTCGACAATGTTTCATCAAGATCGGGTCAGAAATATGGCCTCTAGAGTGTACTAGTGACCTAGTTTTTGACCCTGTGTGACCCTGTGTGACCCATTTCCGAACTTTAGCAAGCTATAATTGAGACAAATATTCTGACAAAATTGCATCAAGATCGGGTCAAAAATATGGCCTCTAGAGTGTACACACGGTTTTTCCAAAGTTTGACCTAGTGACCTAGTTTTTAACACCATGTGACCCATTTTTGAACTTGACCAAGATATAATTAAGACAAACATTTTGACAAAGAGTGTACACAAGGTTTTTCCAATATTTGACCTAGTGACCTAGTTTTTAACCCCATGTGACCCATTTTCAAACTTGACCAAGATATAATTAAGACAAACATTCTGACAAAGTTGCATCAAGCTCGGGTCAAAAATATGGCCTCTAGAGTGTACACAAGGTTTTTCCAATATTTGACCTAGTGACCTAGTTTTTAACTGTATGTGACCCATTTCCGAACTTGATCAAGATATAATTAAGATAAACAATTTGACAAAATTTCATCAAGATTGGGTAACAAATATGACCTCTAGAGTGTACACAAGTTTTTTCAAGTATTTGACCTAGTGACCTAGTTTTTGACCCCACATGACCCATTTTTGAACTTGACGAGATTTCATTGAGACAAACATTCTGACAAAGTTTCATCAAAATCGGATCAAAAATATGGCCTCTAGAGTGTACACACGGTTTTTCCAAAGTTTGACCTAGTGACCTAGTTTTTAATACCATGTGACCCATTTTTGAACTTGACCAAGATATAATTAAGACAAACATTTTGACAAAGTTTCATCAAGATTGGGTCAGAAATACGGCTTCTAGAGTGTACACAAGGTTTTTCAAGTATTTGACCTAGTGACCTAGTTTTTAACCCCATGTGACCCATTTTCAAACTTGACCAAGATATAATTAAGACAAACATTCTGACAAAGTTGCATCAAGCTCGGGTCAAAAATATGGCCTCTAGAGTGTACACAAGGTTTTTCCAATATTTGACCTAATGACCTAGTTTTTGACCCCACATGACCCATTTTCGAACTTGACCGAGATTTCATTGAGACAAACAATTAAGATAAACATTCTGACAAAGTTGCATCAAGCTCGGGTCAAAAATATGGCCTCTAGAGTGTACACAAGGTTTTTCCAATATTTGACCTAGTGACCTAGTTTTTAACTTCATGTGACCCATTTTCGAACTTGATCAAGATATAATTAAGATAAACAATTTGACAAAGTTTCATCAAGATTGGGTAACAAATATGACCTCTAGAGTGTACACAAGTTTTTTCAAGTATTTGACCTAGTGACCTAGTTTTTGACCCCACATGACCCATTTTTGAACTTGACCAAGATTTCATTGAGACAAACATTCTGACAAAGTTTCATCAAGATCGGGTCAAAAATATGGCCTCTAGAGTGTACACACGTTTTTTCCAAAGTTTGACCTAGTGACCTAGTTTTTAACACCATGTGACCCATTTTTGAACTTGACCAAGATATAATTAAGACAAACATTTTGACAAAGTTTCATCAAGATTGGGTCAGAAATACGGCTTCTAGAGTGTACACAAGGTTTTTCAAGTATTTGACCTAGTGACCTAGTTTTTAACCCCATGTGACCCATTTTCAAACTTGACCAAGATATAATTAAGACAAACATTCTGACAAAGTTGCATCAAGCTCGGGTCAAAAATATGGCCTCTAGAGTGTACACAAGGTTTTTCCAATATTTGACCTAATGACCTAGTTTTTGACCCCACATGACCCATTTTCGAACTTGACCGAGATTTCATTGAGACAAACAATTAAGATAAACATTCTGACAAAGTTGCATCAAGCTCGGGTCAAAAATATGGCCTCTAGAGTGTACACAAGGTTTTTCCAATATTTGACCTAGTGACCTAGTTTTTAACTTCATGTGACCCATTTTCGAACTTGATCAAGATATAATTAAGATAAACAATTTGACAAAGTTTCATCAAGATTGGGTAACAAATATGACCTCTAGAGTGTACACAAGTTTTTTCAAGTATTTGACCTAGTGACCTAGTTTTTGACCCCACATGACCCATTTTTGAACTTGACCGAGATTTCATTAAGACAAACATTCTGACAAAGTTTCATCAAGATCAGGTCAAAAATATGGCCTCTAGAGTGTACACACGGTTTTTCCAAAGTTTGACCTAGTGACCTAGTTTTTAACACCATGTGACCTATTTTTTAACTTGACCAAGATATAATTAAGACAAACATTTTGACAAAGTTTCATGAAGGTTGGGTCAGAAATACGGCTTCTAGAGTGTACACAAGGTTTTTCAAGTATTTGACCTAGTGACCTAGTTTTTAACCCCATGTGACCCATTTTCAAACTTGACCAAGATATAATTAAGACAAACATTCTGACAAAGTTGCATCAAGCTCGGGTCAAAAATATGGCCTTTAGAGTGTACACAAGGTTTTTCCAATATTTGACCTAGTGACCTAGTTTTTGACCCCAAATGACCCATTTTCGAACTTGACCGAGATTTTATTGAGACAAACATTCTGACAAAGTTTCATGATGATTGCATCAGAAATGTGGCCTCTAGAGTGTACACAAGCAAAAGTTAACGGACGGACGACGGACGGACGACGGACGGACGACGGACGACGGACGACGGACGGACGACGGAAGACGGACAACACACCATCCCATAAGCTCTGCTGGCCCTTGGCCAGTAGAGCTAAAAACTGAGTAAGACAAATTTTATCACCTACTGAACAAAAGATAAAATTTTAACATCTCTGCAATGAAAAATTATGAATTGTACGTTTCGTCATGGAGTAAGTATACTTACTCCTCAGGGAGCTATACTTACTCCTCAGGGAGTAAGCTGAAGAGTAAATATACTTACTCCCTGGTTTCGTATTGCAGTTTATGTTCTGTTTATAAATGTAGTTTTTACATTCATTTCTAAAGCCACACACCTTAATCTTGAAGTTTGTATCAGCCAGGGGTTCAGGAGAACTAGCTCAGAAAAAAATTGTGGTATCAAAATCCTTTAAAGGGCCATAACTCTGCCAAATATCTGTAAACCGCAATGTGACGATGATATGCACAACTAGGTTTGGTGCTGATCATCCCTGCAAAGTTTCATTGAAATCTGGTAAGGGGTTCAAGAAAAGTAGATCAGACAAAGTTTGTTTACTAAAACCTTTAAAGGCTCATAATTCTGCCAAAAAAAATCATTTAACCAGAATACGGCAATGATTTGCACAACTAGACATGAAATTGATCATCCCTAAAAAGCTTCGTTTAAATCCGGCCAGGGGTTCAGGAGAACTAGTCAGAACAAAATTTGTGTATTAAAACCTTTAAAGGGACACACGGCAATCTTGAAATATTTGAAATGGCTGTCTTGATTTATATATGCAGTATCATTTTTACTTTTACCCTGGTGACATTTACATCAATAAAGTATTCACTATTTCGTCTTATTTATGCTATTAGTTTTAATATATTACTGGTGCAATAATAAAAAAAAGTCCTATATAAGTCTATGTAAAAGTGTGACCCTCGGGGCGTGGACAAATTTGACCCCACGGTCACCATTTGAACAAACTTAGTAGAGGACCATAAGCTGATGCTACATGTAATAAATGAGAGCTCTGTACCATGTGGTTCCATAGAAGAAGATTTTTTTCAATTTCTCCCTATACAAGCCTATGTAAAACTGTGACCCCCAGGGTGGGGCCAAATGTGACCCCTGGGTCACTATTTGAACCAACTTGGTAGAGGACCATAAGCTTATAACAAATGCAAAATATTAAACCTCTGACTTTTGCAGTTCCAGAGATTTTTTAAAGTTTTTCCCTATACAAGCCTATGTAAACTGTGATCCCCGGGGCGGGCCCAAATGTGACCCCAGGGTCACCATTTGAACAAAATTGGTAGAGGACCATAAGCTTATAGCAAATGCTAGATGGTACTACATACCAAATATGAAAGCTATAGGCCTTGTTTGTGACATATAGATTTTTCAAGTATTGCTTACATAACTGTATGTTAACATGTGACCCCCAGGGTAAGGCTCCTGATGAACAGGGCAGAATTGTCACAGGTCCATCACATGCTGCAAAGCAATAAATGCTCTAGGGCTAACCATTTTAGTTTTTGAAAAAATTGTTCAAGTTTACTCCATCCGGTACCGTGCTCTGGTGAGCTGAATAGGGGTCAAAATTCCAATATTGACCTAGTGACATAGTTTTTTGATCCCATGTGACCAAATTTTGAAACTTGATCAAGATATAATGCAGATAAACAATCTGAGAAAGTTTCATCAAGATCTGGTCAAAAATATGGCGTCTAGAGTGTACACAAGGTTTTTCAAGTATTTGACATAGTGACCTAGTTTTTGACCCCATGGGACCCATTTTCGAACTTGACCAAAATATAATTAAGACAACATGTCGACAAAGTTTCATCAAGATCGGGTCAGAAATATGGCCTCTAGAGTGTACACAAGGTTTTTCAAGTATTTGACCTAGTGACCTAGTTTTTGACCCTGTGTGACCCATTTTCGAACTTTAGCAAGCTATAATTGAGACAAATATTCTGACAAAATTGCATCAAGATCGGGTCAAAATCATGGCCTCTAGAGTGTACACGGTTTTTCCAAATTTGACCTAATGACCTAGTTTTTAAACCATGTGACCCATTTTTGAACTTGACCAAGATATAATTAAGACAAACATTTTGACAAAGTTTCATCAAGATTGGGTCAGAAATACGGCTTCTAGAGTGTACACAAGGTTTTTCAAGTATTTGACCTAGTGACCTAGTTTTTAACCCCATTTGACCCATTTTCAAACTTGACCAACATATAATTAAGACAAACATTCTGACAAAGTTGCATCAAGCTCAGTTCAAAAATATGGCCTCTAGAGTGTACACAAGGTTTTTCCAATATTTGACCTAGTGACCTAGTTTTTAACTTCATGTGACCCATTTCCGAACTTGATCAAGATATAATTAAGATAAACAATTTGACAAAGTTTCATCAAGATTGGGTAACAAATATGACCTCTAGAGTGTACACAAGTTTTTTCAAGTATTTGACCTAGTGACCTAGTTTTTGACCCCACATGACCCATTTTTGAACTTGACCGAAAATATAATTAAGACAACATGTCGACAAGGTTTCATCAAGATCGGGTCAGAAATATGGCCTCTAGAGTGTACACAAGGTTTTTCAAGTATTTGACCTAGTGACATAGTTTTTGACCCTGTGTGACCCATTTTCGAACTTTAGCAAGCTATAATTGAGACAAATATTCTGACAAAATTGCATCAAGATCGGGTCAAAAACATGGCCTCTAGAGTGTACACACGTTTTTTCCAAAGTTTGACCTAGTGACCTAGTTTTCAACACCATGTGACCCATTTTTGAACTTGACCAAGATATAATTAAGACAAACATTTTGACAAAGTTTCATCAAGATTGGGTCAGAAATACGGCTTCTAGAGTGTACACAAGGTTTTTCAAGTATTTGACCTAGTGACCTAGTTTTTAACCCCATGTGACCCATTTTCAAACTTGACCAACATATAATTAAGACAAACATTCTGACAAAGTTGCATCAAGCTCAGGTCAAAAATATGGCCTCTAGAGTGTACACAAGGTTTTTCCAATATTTGACCTAGTGACCTAGTTTTTAACTTCATGTGACCCATTTCCGAACTTGATCAAGATATAATTAAGATAAACAATTTGACAAAGTTACATCAAGATTGGGTAACAAATATGACCTCTAGAGTGTACACAAGTTTTTTCAAGTATTTGACCTAGTGACCTAGTTTTTGACCCCACATGACCCATTTTCGAACTTGACCGAGATTTCATTGAGACAAACATTCTGACAAAAATTCATGATAATTGCATCAGAAATGTGGCCTCTAGAGTGTACACAAGCAAAAGTTAACGGACGGACGACGGACGACGGACGACGGACGGACGACGGAAGACGGACAACACACCATCCCATAAGCTCTGCTGGCCCTTGGCCAGTAGAGCTAAAAATCAGTTGACCAATAGTGGTGTAAATAATAAAATATAAATGCAGTATACTATTTACCTACCTTTTATTTGATAGATAAGATATGTTTTTCATTCCAAAATAAAAGATAAGTATGATCGATTGCTTGGGGTGCTGAACATTTAACAACAACACCACCCTGCATAACCTACATTTTATTTGGTACATCCGAACCATAGAAACAGACAGGCAGAGACGACAATTTCTAAAAAAAAATGCCGCCATGTTTTAAATTTTACACTGTCAACAAGGGTGTCAAAATAAATTTTAGGCTTTGTGAAGCGTAACGGTTGGCTATGGCAAGATAGTTAACAGATCCAGGAGCATCTATTTTCATTCTATCTAACCATATCAGGTATGAAAACATATAGCAAGTAATAAAAAAAATGTCGATTCTTATTGGACGTCCAGGCACCTTGAAATTCACAGTAGCTTACATTTTAAATAAGTTTGTTACTATATTACTAGCCTCAATAATCTCTGTAACAGAGCATCTGCTACCCTCCAGCCAGACGCTCAAACTAAATAATCTTATCAGATAAAATACACAATAACACACTAGTCTATCCAGTCTGTTACATACCCTTACAAACTCCTCCTTGTTTTCAACGAAACAGCCAGTGACCAGTTTGTGAATCTGTTCCATTGATTAACTGCACAAAACCTGTTACTGTCAACCTCTCATGATTCGTTTAAACGTAAACTTAAAACATTTGTCGATACAGCATCCTGAAACAATATAAAAGATAATGAACCATCTCACAAATGGTTTAAATTTTTGGCCATTATTCGAATTTCCTGGTTTTTCCAGTTTTCATTTTTCCCGGAAGTGGCCACGACGGTCGTTTCGCACATCGGTTGTTTCGCGGATAGTCGTTTCGCCCATCACGGAGTAGTCGTTTCGCCCACCTTATATATATATAATGGGGATTAATTACTTATACAAATACATATTTGGAGTTAGAACTATTGTATTTTAGGATTAGAAAACATTTTTAATGAATCAAGTATTGCATTTTGTGTTTAGAAGTAACTTATATGAACTTGCGTTTTCTCATATATCTACGTGTACATATATATATCCATGGTTTTCTATGTAAAAAAAAAAGACATTTTTAATGAATCACGTATTGAATTTTGTGTCTAGAAGAATATGAACTTGCATTTTCTATGTAAAAAAAAACAACACTTTGAATGATTCAAATATTGAAAGACAGATAGTTACTTTTTATTTAGAAGAACATGAAATGCGGATTAAACCTTTATATGTTATAAAATCAATAATTTCTATTTCAGATGATGACTACGTGCAAGCCTCTCGAAGGAAAAAGCATAAATGTTCATCGTCCCAAATATTTAATAAATAATGTTGTCATTCACTTTGACTTTGAATAAAAACAAATTACAAATAATTCGAATAAAATTGTGTTTATTGTTTATATTCCCTATTACCTTAACCCGTATTTCAAATATATCTGCAGTATCAAACAGCCTACAAGTCTAGAGAAAATATAGATGTATTACATGTTAAAGGGACACACGGTAATCTTGAAGATTTTATCAATCATTAAACTTAGCATCTCAATGCATTAATCTAGGATCATTTTTACTTTAAATAGTGCTTGTATATAATTAAATAAAATGTATTGTTTTCACTTTTAATATTTAAGATTGAACAGATGCAAGTTGTATAGAAAAACTAACGGGACAAGCGAATTTTTAATAAAGCGATTTTGCCGCGTGTTTCTTTGAAATTTGTTTTTTTTTTACATATATATGAAATAGTAATAGTTATTATATACGTAGACATAATATTTGATATAATGCACAACAAATAAACGCACGTGTGATTCATGTTTATGTTCGCAATGGAAACAATATACTTATTTTTACATATTTCTTATTAACACACACTCTATAAATAATAGATGTTACAAAGTTCATCCTAGCTAATTTTGCATATATATGAAGTATTAGTAGTTATTATATACATAGAAATAATATTTGATATAATGCACAACAAATAAACGCACGTGTGATTCATGTATATGTTCGCAATGGAAACAATATACTTATTTTTACGCAAAACTAGTGCTTAGAAAACGGCATGGTATTAAACACTGGAATCATTATTAATTACAACACCTCATTATTAATTACAACATATCAGAAGCGCGCAATACTACAACACTCACCTATGTCTTTAAACTACAATAACATTGATATTCAATTGACCTCTGAAAGTAAAATATTAGGCGTAACCTTAAGTGGGATGAACATATAATACGCATTCGAAAGACATTATCATCATATCTGTGGCTATTATCTAGAACAAAGAAATACATTCCACTTAACTATAAAATATATTAGTCCCCCACCGGACTATAGGTTTGCACATTGTCCGTCCGTCCGTCCTTCCGTCCGTCAGTCCTTCCGAAATGCTTGTCCGGGCCATATTTTCAATACTATAAGACTTTGAGATACAAAACTTGGTACATCTTGGGATAGCAGTGTGTCGCGTACCAAAAAAAGGTCACTGGGACCGTGACCTTGACCTGTGACTGATGTCGATTATGTTGATCACATGTTTATTATTATTAATATTATCATTATGTTATTTTTACTTTTAGAACCCTGAAGAAGCTGATGATGTCGATTATGTTTATTACTATTATTAATATTATCATTATGTTTATTTATGTTTTAAGTTCTTTTTACTTTCAGAACCCGGTAGAAGCGGATGATGTCGATATGGATGGTACGACGGAGGGTACGACGGAGAGTACGGCTTTATGACTTTCTACCTCTACGGAAAGAGGCAGAGATCGTCCAGATGCAGACGAGGTTTTTCGGCGACAACCTACTCACAGTTGACACCAGGACCCGGTACACTAAGGTCGAACAAGGAGTTCAAGAGTTGTGGGCCCAGTACAGGGACCGCGACATCACCACGGCCCAGCTGCTGCGTGGTTGAGCTCGCTTGTACGCGCCAAAGACGCTGGCACTACCAGTGGAAGCTGAGTAGAAAAACGCCGCTTGAGATATGTCAAAGCAACTGTTGATAAGAATGTGTTTATGAGAATTATGAAATTACCTGTAAACATGACGCAAGTTTTAAATCGAAATCAATTAATTGTAAAAAAAAAGTTATTACAGTTCTAATAAAAAAATTACATGTACATTTAAAATTTATTTAATATAGAATATTATTACAACTTCAGTTATATCGTCCTCTGGATATAATACTTGCGACATGTAATATCTCTCATCTGTTTTGTATATTGAATGAAAATAATAATAATAATACTTATTTTTTTACATATTTCTTATTAACACACACTCTATAAATAATAGATGTTACAAAAAGGAGTATGATAATGGACCTTTGGAAACGGCCGAGCTCGACACATACGAAATATTGCAGTCTCGGTTTGATTGAGACTGTTCATGAGCGGTAGTGAAAAATATGCTAGCTACCGCTCACGCCCTCTAGCCCCGGGTTGAGCAGAATTCAATATTCATAAAATCAATAGTACAAAATTTTAACCATCCCGAAGATGGCATGCATATGGCGGTGGACATGGAGTTTACTGCTTCCCCATATATATATATATATTTTATATGTAATGTTTGTTTGTTTGTCAATTTTAACATGTTTTGCATTTCTTTTTATAAATATCAGGTGGACACCGACTTTTTTTTTATAATTTAATATTTTATTTCACAAGAAAACATTTGTAAGTCATATCATACAATAATGCATAACGATATTATCAAGATACATATATTCTATCAAACAGTATTTTATTCATGACATGTTCATAGACTTAACCAGCAAAGATTTCCAGTGAAACAGTTTAGTTATGTAGAGAGTAGATGAAGAAAATAGTTCATAGAAGAAAGGAAGAGAAGTAAGACAGACACATAATACAGATGGAAAAAGTGAAAATGTACGATGAAAGAAGTAGAGTTTCGGTTTGTCTAATTTGGTGTCTAATAATTATACTTAATCGATCAGTTAATAAAGTTTCGCCATTTTGTCTCATGGGTCTCTAATTTATCGTTCGCAAGTGCTATACATGTTTCAATTTCGATTCGTCTGTATAGATAAGTCTTGAAACAAATAAATTTAGGAATGGTGTTAGTGCATTTATTTCTAAAAATAAAATACTTTCCACTAATAATCAAGAAGTTTTTTATAGTGTTATTGATAGAAAAATCTGTTATGCCAAAAGATATAGTGTCAAAGTTCAAATCTATGAATAGGTTTAAGCCGGAAATGTATGTTTTTAACTCCGACCAAAACGTTTGAGCAATATTACATTCCCAGAACAAATGATTTACAGATTCAATATGCATACTGCAAAAGTCGCAGAGATTAGACTGAACAATATTGCATTTGAATAAAAAATTATTTGTCGGTACTATGCGCATTAAATATTTATATTGAAATTCTCGGAGTTTCGTATCTATAGTTGCTTTCATTGGCAGCATATATTTTTTTTTCCAGGTTAATTTAGTATTTGTAAAAGCTTCCCATTTTTTCTCTGATTTAATTTCTATTTTTCTGTCAATATTCATTTGATATTCATATAAAAATTTATTGGCCCGTTTAGCCTTTAACAATTTGTTTAGGAGTGTCTCATCTCTTTTTTATATTTATATTTCTAACTTTAATTTTGATTTCCAATCTTTTGGTATACTTGATAGTATAGACATATAAAATAAGAAATCGTGTTTAGAGATCTCATATATATTAGCTAGATCTTTAAAAGTGTAAAACTCTTTTTTTCTATAATCATATAATTGTTCACCGACTTCCTGCGATGCAAGGATTTTCTGGTAGCTGACATACACGTTGATACGGTTCGCAATTTCATCTTCTCCAAACAGCACCAGTTGCAGTTGCTCGGACGAGCCAAGCTTTGGTTTATGGACGGCACCTTTAAGGTATGTAAAACTGAAATAGTGACATACAATATGTGTATGAAAAACTCTGTCTGGCAAGTTCATTATATCATCATATCAAACGAACTACTTTCCTAACATAGATAGATAGATAGATAGCTCTTTATTTCCAATTTCCAAAAGGCTTAAAAGCCCATGAGGATACAAAATACAATTACAAAGCATGGCAACAGTGTAGTTATTACAAACAATACATGTCCAAATATGCAGTTTATCTTAACTGAGCTGATACAATGAGAAGGCGTTTATATAACACTTCCTTGCATAAATAAATTACAATTCATCACAATTTCCTTAACACATGTATTATATCAAATGAGTCAAATAAAACAGCTTGTTATCCGTATGATAAACATATATAATATAATTTAAATATTAGTACAGATATACATGACTATTAATCCACCACGGATTTTTAATAGTTATGAATAGTTGCAATTTAATTGGTGATTAATTTGTTTGTTTACCACAGAATTTAAATAAACAATGACATAGACACCCGTTGTTTAGTGAAGACAAGTTTTAACTCAGTAAATGAAAACACTTTACTGACAGTCAAACTACAAGACACGCAGTCCCAGTAAATGAAAACACTTTACTGACGGTCCGTATTACCAATGTGCTTGCATTCTTCACCAAAAAACGTTTCTAATTAAAATGGTCAATATGCTTGTTATCATGTTGATTAATACGTACATACGTTTATACAAACATGACATACTTATACGTTTACAACCATGATATATTACATACATTATATTTAGAAATAGCTAATTTCTGTATAGTGTTTCGTTTCGTAACTTAAATGCTTTTAAAACAAAGGTACACAGTTTGCGAATATATATCTTATTTTGTGAGTTTAGTAATTCCAGAAACTTGATCATATTTGGTCTCTTATAAAAATATTTAGGAATATATTGCTTTCTTAACATTATGTATGTTTGGCATTCCAACACAAAATGGAATTCATCTTCAAGTTTATTACACAATACACATATTCTATCGTTTACAGGAATTCTAATCGGTTTAACCCACCTACCGGCTTCAATTTGCAGTCTGTGAGATGACACCCGTAATTTAGTTAGTGCTTGACACATTTTGAAAACATTTATATTATCTAGATAAGATTGAAACTGAAATTTTGCAATGTTTATATAAAAAACTGCTCTAGTGGAATTTTCTAATCGACTATGCCTATTCTGAACAAAATTGTCATTTAACCTTTGCTTTAATATTGAAAGAAAAATATTATCGTTAACAACACTTTGTTGTAAACATGCATCATAAAACCCAAGCGAGGACAATAAGTGTTTCAACTGGGAAACCCAGTTTATTTTCTGAGGATATGTTTCACAGTCATTAAGCAGCATGTTATAAACAATTTTCACATATTTAAGATCATGTACTCTCATGATTTTTAACCAATATTTAATTATTATAAAATATCTTCTTGTAATCAATGACGTTCTGCCAAGTTCACCATATATGAACTCATTTTGAGTTGTCTTCTTAACACCCAAAATGTGTTTACAAAACTCTAAATGCACTCGTTCAATTGATATAGCTTGCATAAATCCCCACACTTCACATCCATAGTTTAAAATTGGAGTTATCAATTTATCAAACAGATCTAATTTATGCTTTGGAGATATAAATGTAAATTTGTATAAATACCTATTCATTTTAAAAATGGCTTTTTGCGCTTGACCAGCAAGAGTAGTTTGTGCTTCTGCTGAAGACCCTCCAGTAGAAAAGACTATACCTAAATATGTAAACTTACTAACTATATCTAATGGAGCACCATCATATATAAAAACTAAATTTCGTGGTAGCATTGCGCCCTTTCTAAATACCATAACTTTTGTTTTAGTACAATTTACTTTCAATCTCCATTCTTTACAATAGCTAGATAGTATATTAAGTCCATTTTGTAACTCTTCTGCAGTGTTAGCAAACAAAACTATATCATCTGCATATAACAGCATAAACATTTTAAACATATTAATATCTAAACCTTCAAAGCCACTATGTATGAATGCATCTTCTATATCATTTAAATACATAGAAAACAACAATGGAGATAGGCACTCCCCTTGCCGAACGCCAAGTACACAGTAAAATTCATCGCTCAATTGGTTACAGTATTTAACTTTAGACTTAACACATGAGTACATTGATTTAATGATATCAAGAATCTTTCCCCGAATACCGAACTTTGTTAATTTATACCATAAATTATCACGCACAACATAGTCAAAAGCTTTAGTAAAATCAACAAATGCAAAATACAATTTCTTTCCTTGATTTAAAATATGTGTAATTAAACCACTTAAAACAAATATATTATCAACAGTACTCATGTGCGGTCTAAATCCAGCTTGTGCTTCAATTAGAACACTGTATGTTTCTGCCCACTCCGATAATCTATTGTTTAGTGTACGTGTAAATAATCTGCCCAAACAGCTTAATAAAGTAATACCACGGTAATTTTCTACATCATTAATATTGCCCTTTTTGTGAAGTGGAATAACATACCCTTCTGACCAGACTGGAAAATACCCAACCTCAAACACTTTATTAAACATTTTACAAATAACTGGTGATAAAATAGTTTTACCATGAATGAACATTTCATTTAATATCATTTCATCAGGTCCAGACGATCGATTTGAATTCAGTTGCTTAATTGATTTTATAATCTCATCCTCAGTAAAATTCACATTCAACTCTTCAAACATTATGTTAAATTCATAATTTTCGTACCGTTCATTAAAATACACAACATCTTCATCTGGAACAAAGAACTCGTTATTTGGACTATTAATAGCTTTAAAATATTGTTCAAAAGAAGTCAATGGTATATTTGTCGGCTTAAGTCCCGATGCTTCTTTTAACATATTCCAATATAATTTTCATTTTTATATCTTGCGTTTACAAAAGCAGCTGTTTTCACTCGATCATAATCCGTCCTACAATTTCTGACAGTAGATTTATAACGTGACCGAGCTTTAACTATATTAATTCTATTTATGTCACTTTTACTTTCTTTATATTTATTCAACTTTTGTAAAAAGAGACTTACTTTCATAACACTCATCATTATACCACGGGTTTTCTTTTTTATTGTTAAATACAGGAATATCCGCTTTAACATCGCTATTACAACTAAAATTGCGCTTAACAATTGGTGAAGAAACATCTTCAATAATGGCATTAAAATCATGAATACATGAATTTATATCCCCACTATTCGTACACTGTTCTATTTTTTCATTTAAAGCATTCAAATTACCACTAATTTCTTCTGTATTGAAACTCTCAATAAAATCACACTTCTTATCGTTGTTCCATACATATTTATAACTTAATCGTTCATAACTGTTGTTTACGAGCGAAGGCTCATTGCTTGGATTACAAAAATTTAAAGAAAATGTTATTAAACAATGGTCCGACAAAATATTTGGATCTCCACCTTCGAACTCACTAACATGTGTTAATAGATTCTGTGACGACAAAACATAATCCACTACTGAACTACCCCTACTGCCTACAAAAGTATAGCGACCGACACCTTTATCATTGCCAAATCTACCGTTTAAAATACGCAAAGAACTCTGTTTACACAAATCTAATAAAAGTAACCCATTGTTATTCACATGACCCTTATCCTCAGAATAACGCGGCAATTCAATATCAGAAATATAATCATCAGGGAACATATTCATATGAACATTGTTATCGTTTATGACATAATCACAATTAGTGGATGTACGACTATTAAAATCCCCGAGAATTAACATTTTGCACTCATTTATACTTTTATTTTCAATACATGCAATATAGACCGTGAGCCATACACTTTCTTGTTACCATCTCAAGGGACAAATTCTTATTAGTACCATGTTATTGAGTACCTTGTAGAGAAACAAAAAATCCATGATAGCAGTGTGAACAGGGTAGCTGATTCCTGTTATTAGAGTTATCTCCCCCTTTTAAGCAAAACTCTTCTTTCTTTAAAAAATCGTTTTCGCTGAAACTAGAAGAGCTACAGGTCTAATATTTTGCATGTATTATACATTTAGGGTCCTCTACCAAGTATTTATAAAATGGTGACCCCAGGGTCAAATATGGCCCCGCCCCGGGGGTAGCATTTTTTCATACAGTTATATAGGAAATCTTTAAAAATAAATAGTTTTCTCTAAAACTGTAAGAGCTAGAGGTCCCATATTATGCATGAAGCATAAGCTTATGGTCCACTAGGAAGTTTGTTAAAATGTTGACCCTGGGGTCATATCTGGCTCCGCCCCAGCGGTCATATATTTACAGCGGTCATATATAGTCATATAGAAACATCTTTAAAATCTCTTCTTTAAAAAAAACAATAGGTCTACTATTTTGCATATTGTACAAGGTTATGGTTCTCTACCACTTTTGTTCAAATCGTGACTCTGTTCCCAACTATGGCCCGGTTCTGGGGTTATTGAATTGAACTGAATTGGATTTTAAGGCGCACCAACACATGAAAGGTTATATGGCGCCTCCATGTACATCGAGATAAGATATGGATAATGGGCCTAGGAACTTCTCACCCTGAACAGCAGAGTTGCTGCAAATTCTATTGTAGACACTCCATTTACACTGGAGCCACGTTTATTATTTTTCTGCCACTGCTGTTAGTGATGTGAGCGAGATGGCACCTCAAACAATGCAGGGGTCATGATGAAGACCTTTAATGAGCATGAACAAAAAATGAAATATGAATGGGGTGGGGGGTGCGGGTGGGGGGTGGCGGTCCTACCCATCTGCATGTGACGGTGTGTTTGCAGTGGTTGTATCCTTCCCCGGCAACCACACGGGTGGGGGGAAGGGTTCTGGTGTTAAAGTTTTACAAAGAGTTATATAGGAAAGTCCATACAAATATTCTTTTTCTGATACTACAAGAGTTAGAGGTCTTATACGATGCATGTAGCATAAGAGTATCGATCTCTACCAATTTATTTTGTTCAAATGGTGATCTTATGGTCAAATTTCGCCCGGTCCCGGGGGTCACATATTTACATAGAGTTATGTAGGAACGTCTATAAACATCTTCTCTGAAACTACAAGAGCTGGAGGTGTAATAAGCTACACGTAGCTTAAGGTCTCACAACACACTTCGATTTTACTGTGTTGGCCATAGGCAGTAAAGTCCAATTTTCCATTCTGAATCAAGCATTTACAGTCTAAAAGTATTTTTTTGGGAAAATACAGTTACTGCTGCTCATAAAAATCCACAAAATCTGGTACATAGCCCAGTTTGGTTTTTTTTTAATGTGAGTGGTGGCAGTCAAGGTACTCTTTTCGGCTTTCACTAAACAGTTTGCACCTAAATTCATACGCATTTTGAGCACCCACAAATGTGTCACATTTTGCTGTCAGTGTCGTCTAATCGCTGTTCATCCAATCTCACACTATTGTTTTCTCACCTGCAACAAGAAAAGAAAATATCCATGGGCAATTATTAAAATATCTCAAACCGAAGAACACACCCCTACTTTTTATGGTGTAAGAATCATCTACAGTCACATGCAAGGGAGCTAAGTGTGTAGTGAGATCTTAAGATTATTGTCCTGTACTACATGTACTAAATAATGTAAATGGTGTCCCTTGAATCAAGCCTGGAATCAAATTTGATACTTCAAAAGCTAAATAATAGTTCGCATGTACCATAAGCTTATGATCCTCTACCTAGTTTGTTCAAATGGCGACAATGTGGTCAAATATGGCCACTACGGGGGTCACAGTTTTACAGATTATATAAAGAAATTGTTGTTGTTTCTTAAAACATAAGAGCACTTAGAGACAAAGCGAGTGGGTCTCTTGTTTATAGCTTGAAGTACAATTTTCATAAAATCACTTCAAAAGTTTTAAGCGAACTGAAATATATAGAGAATGTGACTTTTGATAAGGTATTCCATTATGAAGACTTAACCATGTTTACAAATCGCATATTGAATAAATCCACGAACTAAAATCACAAAGTAGACCACTGCATTTTCGACAAATTGCAAAAAAAAACAGAAAGCAAAAGAAAATGCATTTTACGGTTTAACTGTTGATTTTTAGGTGTTTGTTACACATTTTACAATAACCGGCCAAATTACAACAAAATTGCACTACAAAAACAGTTTATCAAAACTCTATCCAGGTGTTCATCTCATATAATAATGCTTATGTGTCGCTTAAAAGTATATGTTTATTCATGTTTTTTTGTAATATCCGTAATTGAATAAGTGTAAAATGAATTATCCATTTCTTTTTTGCATGCGCAAAAGTAGGGTTGATGCTTACTATCCTAGGTTAATTACATACTCTAAATCAAGTACGGAGAACATCACAACCTATGTTTAGATACATATCCTAAGCAGGTGATATTGTAACAACTGCAGCAATACTAACAAATAGTTGCCATGGTAAGTAGTTAGTACAGTGATCTGGGTATCACCTTAAATATATTTCTTCGTCGACGCCGTGTGGTTCACGGGCAAGAATATGACCACTGCATATCCAGGCATAGGGGTAAAATTTCCCCGAATTCATGTTACTTTTGTCATTTTCGTTCATTATTTTCATCATGAAACCTGTATTGTTTCAAGTGCTACTTCAGTGGCGGCAGTGATCGTGGCTCCAGCGAAAAATGGAGTGATTACTAGAGAATTTGCAGCAACTCTGCAGTTCCGCAGGTAAGAAGGTTCTAGGCACATTCTGCAAATTTTTATCTAGATGTTTAATGAAGAGTGAGCAGGGTCGAATGTTCATTCCTGTTGGCGCCATATAACATGTTTGTGCTGGTGCGCAGTAAAAACTCAATTCAAATCAATTAATCTTCGTCGATTCTTTTTTCAGTAACACAAAAATGGTTCGTGCAAATGCATATACTAATATTTTTACATTTCATATGCAGAATTCTTCATTGTGTTGGATACGGGTGGGGTAATTCAGGTGAAAAAGCCTTAAAATATGCATAAATTGTAATTAAAAAGTATTAAAATAGACAACTTTTAAGATTTTGCGTTGCAATATGCAATGTTTAATTCATGTATTTATGTGTAATACATAATCCAAGTGTGTAATCATAATAAGTATTGCCATGACGCATACACCTACAAAAGACTTTTGTTAAAAAGAAAAGCACTTTAAACCGCACATTTCCTTTATCTAGAATCCTTTGGACTATGTGTCGTCTGTACAATATATGTATATATCAGAACATGTTAATACTATTTATGTTGCAGTTACTTTGAGGAAGGTGTATACTTCCAGTTTGGCATGTGTCTGAACTTATCAGGCTTACTGAACACATATGTGCAATGCCATGAACATTGCTTAGTACTTAATTTCATCAATATATCATAACAATCCCTTATTCATATTATAATATTATTTAAATAATGTAGAAAGGTTGTAAATTACTGATTCTTACAAGTTTACACATATATTGTAAAAAATATTAACTAAACTAAATGCATAAAATGTGTCAATAGTGGGTGGGGTAAATTGACTTCTAATTTAAAGCAAATTAGAGATTTTAAACTGAATCCAGTGCTAAAAAAGATCTTATTTACGCTTTATGTAACTCAATGAATTGTAAACTTAAGTGCATCTTTAAAAAGTACATCAATAATTATTTACACAAGCATGACATTCAAAAATGAACATCAAAAACTTATATGAAAGCCTACAATGATAACCTATTAATGTTCGATTTTTTTTTATATAAGCTACCTGTTCCAGATTGCTATCATGGAAAAATGTAATCTATATACATTGCTCTTTTCAAAAAGTGATGGTAGAATTTGTCCCTTGAGTTGGTAACAATATCGAAAATTTTGGGTCCTGGCTCAAGGCCTAATAGATTCTAATAAGCGATCAAAAATATTGGTTTTAACCATTGCGGTTTCAACCATTGCCTGGCGGCTACTATCATCGGGTAATACATAGGTTAAACAAATATATAAATCACTACTAAATGATAATCTTTTACCGTCAATTTTTACCCAAATAATATCATCATCACTAAGGTATACCAATGTGTCCTTCGAGACATAATCATGTCTGATATATACCGCTATACCGCCTGAGTTACGCTTACACGATTTCTTATTTTCAGTCCTATGTAATATGTAACAATCAAAATCATCAACATTAACATCAGAATATTCATCAGTACATGTCTCTGTAAACAACACAATATCACTTGATTTAGATAATATCATTTAGCTCAACACTTTTCAGTTCATTAGTTCTCTTTGTAACTAGTCCTTGAATGTTCATAAGCGAAAAACGCAACTTCACCTTCTCATTGTTTACCTATTGGTGAATGAAAACTGTACTCAATGAACCCTGGGACCAGATGTTCACAAAGCCAGATATTTAAAATTTAGTTGCTTTCCTTCAAATGTTCTCGTAAAATAATTACTACACACTGCTGTGACCGCGACATACTGCCAACCCTGTGGAATATCCACCGCTGAAGCCACGACAATAGGATTAATATTCTTAGGACTTCACATCTGTATTAGGATACGCTGTGCCCAAACCGCCATTTCTCGAGTAATGTAACTGAAATGTATATATAAAACTGGCAAAGCAAAACAGAACAATAATATGCATAGGTAATAAAATGAGGGTATGGGAGGGAGGGTATTTTTCATAAATGAACACGACACATGCTAAAGTTTGCAATTTACATCTGATACCGCCTGCAGCAAATGGCCGCATCTTTAGGGACAGATAATTGGTGTAGCGTACGATTTACACACTCATTAATAAACCAAAAACAAATAAGCAGGATTGCGAATTGTTTATAAAAATTATCAATCCCACTTAAATAAAAGGATTTATGTCGATGAACGACAAATCCCATTATTGAAGATGGGCTATGAAAGAGACTCAATACTGAACTTAGTTTATATTTATTGGAATAACAAGGCCATGGCTTCAGCATATTATAACAAGAAACATAATGTGCATAACAAATGTGCAGTCACGATATTTATAACAATTTGAAAAATGGTCATAGCTCCGACCAAGTTTTGAAGTGAATGAAAACTGTACTCAATGAACCCTGGGACCAGATGTTCACAAAGCCAGATATTTAAAATTTAGTTGCTTTCCTTCAAATGTTCTCGTAAAATAATTACTACACACTGCTGTGACCGCGACATACTGCCACATGCCACAAGTGGTGACAGAGGCACCACGAGAGGCACCGCCATTAAAATGGGGGAAGCAGAGCACAGCAGTGAAAAGAACAAGTCGGTCCTCAAATGGAGGTATGGCTGACGCACTTCACAATCGAAGCGATTTGTCTCGCCAACAACAACATTCATCATATGACCCAAATATGGTCGACAACATTCAACAAATGACCCAAATATGGTCAATTATAACATTAACAGTCACCCAAAAGTGGCTTGCAACCCAAATTGGTTAGCATACAAAATTGCCAAAATACAAATAAATTTATTTTCAACAACAAAATGGGTTATGACCCAAACTGGGTAAAGCACTATATTGCCAACCACATAGTAACCCATAAGGGGTTAACAAATTGACGAAGGATAAGCAGATAACCTTATATAGAGGTTATACATATATGCCAAAAAAGTGACTGCACATCAACATAATTTGAATTCATTTTATTAAAGCCACGGGCCGATTTCAGAACTAAAGGCAAAATTCTGGCGTCTGTACTTCAACAATTTCGGGATATCTAATATATCCACCATTCATTCGGAAAACCTCTGTTGCAACTTGACTATTTACCCTAATCCTGAATTTGTCCAAAGCTTTATGGGACTTTTCATTGCCATAATATAAGTGTGGTAAAATCTGCGACCAAACAATCTAACTTCAGAAATCAAGTCGTTTATGTCATGTAGTGTTTTAATAATACTTTTCCTTAATTTATCCAATATATGTGGGTGGTCCTCAAGAGATAACAACTTTAATGTCTTCAACACTTGGCACCAAGTAATTGAAGTGAATTTAAGATACACATCACCATGCATAGAAGTAAATTTATAGTCGGTAGAAACGAATTATGTGTTTCAATAAAAAATCTGATTCAATGTTCATTCTGTTCCATAATGGCATCCAACCACAGGCAGACACCTCTGCAACCCATTAATTAAATTCAATGTTACAATTAACTTCAGCTGTTGAATGACCACCTATGTAAATAATTATTTATTCAAGAAGACTAGGACTAAAACATTTCCAAATTTACAAATACATTCTATTATGTCCTTTGACTATAAACTAGGAATATGTATCCTTTTCAAGTAAACTGACCCACGTGTTAAAGGTTGAATGCAAAACTATTGCATCTTCATATAAATGAAGGAGACGCAATTGCGATCGACTGAATGCCATTGAAAACCTCATTTAAAGCAGCTTTCCCACCACCAACAGCCACATTGTACAAGGTATATACATTGGTTCAAAAGCCACTGATGACAAGGTATATATATAACATACAAATTGTGAGTAATCCAAACTCTATAGCCACAATATAAACGGCTTATGGCTGGCTCAACCCTAAAACTGGAGAGTTGAAATGTTACCAACTCACAACCCACTCCACGCACATTCAAACACGGATATTTAAGAACCCGTGAATAACAACCACCCTCAACAGGCACATACCCCTCACCACACGACCTGAACATCTGGATAGTGTTGACAAATATTTCTATTTTGTGCTTTCAAGAACAACTAACTTGGTTTATGAATGCCTCTCTTTATTCGGAGAGTTATTAAAAGGAGGTTTAAATGTGTTATATATATAATTGATGCGACAACTGTTTTAAAAATTTAAATTTGGGTCATGCATAGAACGGGTCATGCATAGAACAGTTTTACTTCGAGTATAGAAGTGCCTATTATAGTTTAGTGACCATGCACAGAACTCAGTGCTATATATAGGGTAGGGACAAACCCAACTGGAGTAATACATTCATTACGTCATATCGGTTAAAAAGCGGAGGGACAATAAAGCTGTGCACTACACCCACCAACAAACACACAAATTAAATAGATACCAGTGCCATTTCATATGCCTTGTTTAACAATGACAGGATAAATAATACTCATTGAACCAATGGAATAGCCATGAAATAAACCATATGAAAAGCATCCGAATTCTTCCAAGGTCTTGGAAAATGGAATGCCACTTATAAATCCATTGTCGATATATTAACCAGTTCTGGGGATATATTCCCAAATTCCACACCAAATATTTTGGATACATCTGACATTCGCAATGTTTGAAATATCGCTTTGTGATTTATGTTTAACTTGTATAACTGAGAAATGGAACATTACATACAATACCAACACTGGGCCTCTATGACCTGTCCACAACATCACGCCCGGTACACCCACATTTTTGTCAGGAACTTTTGACTGGCCCTAAGTCAACTTGATAGTGACAGAAACTGAAATATAAGGCAACGTCTTTGAGAGAATGAAATAAAATAAAGCCTTAAATAAGTGACAGGTATCCAATTATAAGTAAGCAGCATCTGCAAATACACCAGTATACAAAACAACAGCCACTATAATGAAAACAACCCTGTACACAAACAAAAAAATGTGTAAAGTGTATCGCTAGACAAATAACACTGGACCTTTTATAACCCGTCTTATTAGCAGCAGCAGTCAGCAGCAGCAAGTTAAAAATTTTGCTGAAATCCACAAAAACTGTTAGGTATACTTATCAGAAATTTGTTATAAAGAGAACCTATTGCAGAAACACTGCAATTACTGTCAACAACCACAATTTCATCATCAGCCCTGGAGAGTGAATAATAGCAGCAGAAGTTAAATGTATAGGGCACAACGACGACCATAACATAAATGGCCAACATAATGGCTTGATTCAACATTAATTTTCATTAACAACATGGTGACAAACAAGTTATTTATATAAATTGTTTCATAATAGTTTCATGATCAGCCCTGGAGAGTGAATAATAGCAGCAGAAGTTAAATGTATAGGGCACAACGACGACCATAACATAAATGGCCAACATAATGGCTTGATTCAACATTAATTTTCATTAACAACATGGTGACAAACAAGTTATTTATATAAATTGTTTTCATAATAGTTTCATGATCAGCCCTGGAGAGTGAATAATAGCAGCAGAAGTTAAATGTATAGGGCACAACGACGACCATAACATAAATGGCCAACATAATGGCTTGATTCAACATTAATTTTCATTAACAACATGGTGACAAACAAGTTATTTATATAAATTGTTTTCATAATAGTTTCATGATCAGCCCTGGAGAGGGAATAATAGCAGAAGAAGTTAAATGTATAGGACACAACGATGACCATAACATCAATGGCCAACATAATGGCTTGATTCAACATTAATTTTCATTAACAACATGGTGACAAACAGGTTATTTATATAAATTGTTTTCATAATAGTACTTAAAGAGCATTATCAGAAGCAAGTTATCATTGACATCATCCTCATAATGACACCAGAGTGTATCATATTTACTTATTTAGTGTTCTAATGTGTATAGCTCTACTAAATCAGTGATTAAAGGGTCACACGGCAATTTTTTTTTCATTTTTATGTTTTATTCAAATTAGCCGCACAATTTATTAATCCAGTATCATTTGGACGTAGAAGTTGCTTGCATGTTTCTTATTATTATGCCATGTTTAAATATATAATTGAGGCAATATAATCAACAGTTAGTAATATCAACTTTTTATTTATTTATTTTTATTTTTTATTTATTTATTTTTATTTTTAATAACCCCACTGACTTAAAGCCATAATTTATTAACCCGATTGACTTAAAGCCATAATAAAGTAGAACACAAGTCCTGTTTCCGTAAGCGTTGCAACATCTGTTCCGTCAGCCACAACTTGCCATCCACCGTTAACCGTATCGCTTGCAGATTCCGACTACGACTCGCACTTCTTCTTCTGTAACAATGTGTAGCCAATCCACCATCTCAGACGTCAGTTGCTTAACGATCTTCTCACAAACTCTGGAGATACCACCAGCTCCTGCTGTCCTTATCTATTTTGCTGGTAGGTTCATCCAGTTCCTGCATCCTGAGTCGTCATCGGGCCCCTGGACTGCTTTACGGCAAATATGGGTCTGTGACTGTAGTTTAGGCATACTGTATTTCTGAAATAAATTGCTAAAATATTGAACCCTTGCACACTACATTAAATAAAACTTTTTATTTTCATGTGAACCCCATCAACTATTTGAACACTGTCATATTTAATCCAGTGTTCAATCCTTGCCTTGGCCATGCAATTTATCCCTGAGCAAGGGAATTAATCTGTGTTGCTTAGTACTGGTTCCACCCAGGAAGCCAATTTAAGTTGCAAGAACAGGTTTCCCAATCGATGTAAATTAATAATTTAAAGTAAACAAAGAAAGAATTCTTCTTCTTCTCGGTCATATTTAATCCAGTGTTCAATCCGTGCCTTGGCCATGCAATTTATTTCTGAACAAGGGACCTAAGCCATGTTGCTTAGTACTGGTTCCACCCAGGAAGCCAATTTAAGTTGCAAGAACAGGTTTCCTAATCGATTTAAATTAATAATTAAAAGTAAAGTTAACAAAGAAAGAATTCTTCATCTTCTTTTTCTATGCACAAATGCACCCCTGGCACTTCTTCCCGGCAGCCTTTTTCCCTTTGCCTTAGATGGTCCTTTACTTGCATACATGCTCTTCGGCGGTCTTGCCGATTGTCGCTTAGGCATCTTGTATTACTGAAATAAACCGCTTAAATGTAAACACCTCGCATTTACATTCCAAATGCCAAGAATGCCAAGATGTCAACACATAGCATTTACATTATTATCGGTAGATATATAAATAGTGTTAAGCAAATATGCATTTGTCTTATTACTAATGGTTGATTAGAATCAATATCACGCTAATAATATCCTAAACATACTATGGCATGAGAAAAAACAATGAAAACTTCACTTTTCATTTAATTACATTGAACTCAAATGCGTGAAATGGACACTTCAATATTGCTGGGTGTCCCTTTAAAATATTTCAAACAAATTAATAACAAAAGCATGTACATTTCCTGCTTAATACAGTAAAAACAAATACTATATATTCAAACCTCTCTTTGACCACTTAAATAAACGTCTCTTGATGTCTGTCAGTCGACAAAATAAGAAGAAACTCATTTCACAAAGGAACACTTTCACGCTATGCAAATGGAGAAATTACGGACAAGGGAGATAACTTCTATATGAATAGCATACATGACACTATAGAACTAAGGTCAACTGAATAGAAGACCACAGCCTGGTTCGTTTCCCTTGTTTTTAACAACGAAACTGAATACTCTGTCTTCACGATCGTATTATACATCAACCAACGAGATGTTGGCACATCCACCAACGAGATGTTGGCTGAACAAAAAAAAAAAAAAAAAAAAAAAAAAACAACGCGAGACTGTTACAGATGACCTTCACAATGATTATTCAGTGCAATGCAGCATACTTACCGACAGTTGTTCGTAGATTATAAACAATGGCCAGGTTATTGGTAAATAAATAATAAATATACCCCCTGATAAGTTAACGATTTAATGGTGGCATAGTTCCGCTCCAACGCCCTGATCAGCCCTGTTCACGATTTCGCCATGACGTGTTGATTTCCCCACGATCACCAGTTGAACATGTTCATAATTTGAGTGAATAAATCTCTATTAAATCAAAACCATCGAACATTTACTACTGCACATTTACGATCAATAATATCCGAAAATGAACAATATCAATTCCTAAGTAATTATTTTTCATAAATGAACACGACACATGCTAAAGTTTGCAATTTACATCTGATACCGCCTGCAGCAAATGGCCGCATCTTTAGGGACAGATAATTGGTGTAGCGTACGATTTACACACTCATTAATAAACCAAAAACAAATAAGCAGGATTGCGAATTGTTTATAAAAATTATCAATCCCACTTAAATAAAAGGATTTATGTCGATGAACGACAAATCCCATTATTTTCATTTGTGTCATGATCCTGGATATCCCCAATCTGTCTATTTTTAGATAGGCGGGAAGCCCGTTCACGACTATTTTGTGACTCGTTGACCTCATTTCTCTTGTATACCACTGATGACTGTGAGCGGTGCACGTACCGACTTTCTTCGCGAACCCTTGCACGAGAAACACGTGAACTGTCTACTTCCTCAGGTAGAGTCTCTTTATGAGGGTACCAACACCCCGCACGCCATCTGGAGTACTGGCATTTTTTGGGCATGGCATCTGGAATACTCCCTAACAGAGGGTCCCCCCCCCCACCCTCCCCCCCGGCGTCTGGAGTACTGGCTTTTTTTGGGCATGGCATCTGGAATACTCCCTAACAGAGGGTTGGCATCTGGAATACTATTTGAACCATGCGAGGCCGCACAGCTGCCAAGCCCGAGGGCCCGCAGGCTCTCTAGGGGGTTTCCGGGGCATGCCCCCGGAACATTTTGAAACCTAGGTGCTCTAAATTGGCATTTCCAGCAATCTGTGACATAAATTAGCATTTTTTTAATTTTTTGGATGGAAAAAAATATTTTTTGAGAAAAATACGGCGTACGCGTATGAAAAACTGCGATGTCGGCGTACGGCGTACCACAACCCGGCGTACGGAATACTGGCTAATATGGGTCGGAATCCGGCGTACGAAAAGGGGGTCGGTACCCTCCTTTATTTAAAACCTGTTTCTCGGTATTGTCCATATGTGAAGGCGCATTCACGGGTGCCCACGATCTAAAAATAGTTGGCTGTGGTTGGTCTGGCTGGATATTCGAGATTGTATGCTGAGACGGATTAATGATGTCAGTGAATACTGGATCCAAGAACTGTTGTATTCTGGTGTCAGGTAAGCATATGTCACTCTGTTTCTGACTCACACAAACATGTTCTGTGCCGCACGCTCCACTGCTACGTACACTGTGCATCGACGAAATGTGTATGTCCTCGCTGGTCATGCCCGTTACTTTATCGCGTGTAATACATGAACTGTGATCATCACAACGGTCGTCAGTATGTGTACGTGTATGGGTCAGAGACATAACTGGAATGTTCTGTATATGTGTGAAGTCAACAATGCGACTATTTCCAATGACCTTGAACCAATCGGGAAATTCGTCTCAAACCACCCGTCCGTCAATTGCTAGCCTGGCTGGATACAATATCTGTACTTTAGACCTCTGATTTTGTGATCTAATTTCCTTGAACCTTGGCCAAAGTCTCTTGCGCGCATTTTGTATTTCTCTGGGCATGTCGTGATCGATAGAAATCTGGGTGTTTTTCAGTTTATAAGCATTGCCTATGATCCTCTCAGCGTCCCCAAAGTCTCTGAAATTTACAATAATCGGCCTTCTCGGATGCTGGTGGTCACGCTTACGCGGCCCTAACCTGTGCGCACGTGTGATTAAACATATCATTGCCATTCAAATCAAAACGGTTCACTATAACATCACGTATGAGTAAGAAACAGTTTTCATTATTCTTCTCTGCAATACCCCTGAATATGATGTTGTTCCTTCTTGAACGGGCTTCTAGGTCAATCGACTTGTATGACAATGTTCTTAAAAGATCGGTATTCCTGTTTGTTACGTCAATGACATGTTCAACTTTTTCACAGACATTTTTCATACAGTTTTGAAAGTGTAGCATACCTCGATTGCAGTCATCCTATCTATCTATCTATCTATCTATATATCCTGCATCAACCTCTTTCGAGTGACCTATGCAGCTGCGCGTCTGTGCATTAAAAGTTAAAAGATATAGCATCCTACTAGTAAAATAAGACATTTACAAATGAGTGTGGTGAGCATATATGTGTCCTTAAAGGAAAGTGAATGTTAAGTTGTTAGTGCCAAGACTTAAATTCAAAGTCAAAAAATTAAAATAAACATTTAAATACAAAAAATTAAAATTAAAAAATCCTGACCAGATTTGATAATCTGTAACTCTCCAAATATCCTCACTAATTTATCGTCCATTGAACTGTTTATAAATTACTGTTTAGAAGCACTCACATTTTGTCCATATTCTGACCGTCGGTTCACTACCGTTTGAAATCCATTTCCATTTCCCGCCACGTCGTCAAACACGTCTTCAAACAAAAGCGAAAAGCGATTACATTTTGAGCGTTATACAATATTGAAGCCATATTCCGTAATTTTTTACGCAAAGAGATGTATTCTAACTCCAAGACACTACTCATTCAATTTATACAGTTACATAATAATATCGCTTACAATATAACACAACAACCTGCGCTCAGAACATACACACCACATCCACATACTCCACAATAACCAACAAACCACCAATCACTAATCACACTACATACTCACCCACTAACAAAAACCATTCCAACACACTAAACAAACCAACAACCTAAAAACATCACACAACCTCAAACCACTCCC
>JAWPHD010016567.1:0-49152 GCA_037043455.1 Cyrtodaria siliqua
GGAGTGAGCAAAGCCAAGCTATATATATTTTGGTCTAAAAATATATATGTCATGGACAGTGGGCTATATATTTTTGTCAACCTGGCGGGAGTCCATGGATAGGTAGGTTGACCATGTTATGGGGTTTGGGTCAGAACCCCGGCTATGTATTTTAGTCCATGGCGAAACCATGGCGGGCGATTGGGCGGCAACGCGATTTGGTCGGCAAACGCGATTGGTCGGCAAACGCGATTGGTCAGCAAACGCGATTCGGCTGATTTGGTCGGTGATTTTAGTCTGCCATTTTTAGTGATTTAGTGATTTTGGTGATTTTAGTCCACAAAAATCAAAAATTTATGATTTTGGTCGGCAACCCCAGTTTACCGTTTTTACCGTTTTTACCGATTTTACCGTTTTTACCGTTTTTGGTCGGCAACCCTCACTTTCCCTATATATCATATATATTCATTTCTTACACATATATGTTCATTTATTTCTAACACCTATATATTGCATTCTTACACGTACATATTCCGTTCTTACACATATATATTCCGTTCTTACACATATATATTCAGTTCTTACGCATATATATTCAGTTCTTACGCATATATATTCAGTTCTTACGCATATATATTCAGTTCTTACGCATATATATTCAGTTCTTACACATATATATTCAGTTCTTACACATATATATTCAGTTCTTACACATGTATATTCCGTTTTCACACATATATATTCCGTTCTTACACATTTATATTCCGTTCTTACACATATATATTCAGTTCTTAAGCATATATATTCAGTTCTTACGCATATATATTCAGTTCTTACGCATATATATTCAGTTCTTACGCATATATATTCAGTTCTTACGCATATATATTCAGTTCTTACGCATATATATTCAGTTCTTACACATATATATTCAGTTCTTACACATATATATTCAGTTCTTACACATGTATATTCCGTTTTTACACATATATATTCCGTTCTTACACATTTATATTCCGTCCTACACATATATATTCCGTTCTTACACGTATATATTCCGTTCTTACACATGTATATTCCGCTCACACATATATATTCCGTTCTTACACATATATTCCGGTCTTACGCATATATATTCCGTTCTTTCCCATATATATTCAGTTTTACGCATATATATTCAGTTCTTACGCATATATATTCAGTTCTTACACATATATATTCAGTTCTTACATATATATTTTCAGTTCTTACGCATATATATTCCGTTCTTACACAAATATATACTTACACATATATTCCGTTCTTACACATATATATTCAGTTCTTACACATATATATTCAGTTCTTACACATATATATTCCGTTCTTACGCATATGTATTCAGTTCTTACGCATATATATTCCGTTCTTACGCATATATATTCAGTTCTTACGCATATATATTCAGTTCTTACGCATATATATTTAGTTCTTACGCATATATATTCAGTTCTTACGCATATATATTCAGTTCTTACACATATACATTCAGTTCTTACACATATATATTCCGTTCTTACGCATATATATTCAGTTCTTACGCATATATATTCAGTTCTTACGCATTTATATTCAGTTCTTACACATATATATTCAGTTCTTACACATATACATTCAGTTCTTACACATATATATTCAGTTCTTACACATATGTATTCAGCTCTTACACATATATATTCCATTCTTACACATATATATTCAATTCTTACACATATATATTCCGTTCTTACACATATATATTCCGTTCTTACACATATATATTCAGTTCTTACACATATATATTCAGTTCTTACACATATATATTCAGTTCTTACACATATATATTCCGTTCTTACACATATATATTCCGTTCTTACACATATATATGCCGTTCTTACACGTACATATTCCGTTCTTACACATATATATTCCGTTCTTACGCATATATATTCCGTTCTGACGCATATATATTCAGTTCTAACGCATATATATTCAGTTCTTACACATATATATTCAGTTCTTACAGATATATATTCAGTTCTTACACATATATATTCAGTTCTTACGCATATATATTCAGTTTTTACGCATATATATTCAGTTCTTACGCATATATATTCAGTTCTTACACATATATATTCAATTTTACGCATATATATACGGTTCTTACGCATATATATTCAGTTCTTACGCATATATATTCAGTTCTTACACGTACATATTCTGTTCTTACAAATATATATTCCGTTCTTACACATATATATTCCGTTCTTACACATATATATTCAGTTCTTACACATATATATTCATTTCTTACACATATATATTCAGTTCTTAAACATATATATTCCGTTCTTCCACATATATACACATATATATTCCGTTCTTACACATATATATTCCGTTTTTACACGTACATATTCCGTTCTTACACATATATATTCCGTTCTTACACATATATATTCCGTTCTTACGCATATATATTCAGTTCTTACGCATATATGTTCCGTTCTTGCGCATATATATTCAGTTCTTACACATATATATTCAGTTCTTACGCATATATATTCAGTTCTTACGCATATATATTCAGTTCTTACGCATATACATTCAGTTCTTACACATATATATTCAGTTCTTACACATATATATTCAGTTCTTACACATATATATTCAATTCTTACAGATATATATTCCGTCCTTACACATATTTATTCCGTTCTTACACATATATATTCCGTTCTTACACATATATATTCAGTTCTGACACATATATATTCACTTCTTACACATATAGATTCCGTTCTTACGCATATATATTCCGTTCTTACACGTACAAATTCCATTCTTACACATATATATTCCGTTCTTACACATATATATTCCGTTCAAACACATATATATTCCGTTTTTACGCATATATATTCAGTTCTTACACATATATATTCAGTTCCTACACATATATATTCAGTTCTTACGCATATATATTCAGTTCTTACACATATATATTCAGTTCTTACACATATATATTCAGTTCTTACACATATATATTCCGTTTTTACACATATATATTCAGTTCTTACGCATATATATTCCGTTCTTACACATATATATTCTTACACATATATTCCGTTCTTACACATATATATTCAGTTCTTACACATATATATTCCGTTCTTACACATATATATTCCGTTCTTACGCATATATATTCAGTTCTTAAGCATATATATTCAGTTCTTACGCATATATATTCAGTTCTTACGCATATATATTCAGTTCTTACACATATATATTCAGTTCTTACACATATATATTCAGTTCTTACACATATATATTCAGTTCTTACAGATATATATTCCGTCCTTACACATATTTATTCCGTTCTTACACATATATATTCCGTTCTTACACATATATATTCAGTTATTTCACATATATATTCACTTCTTACACATATATATTCCGTTCTTACACGTACATATTCCGTTCTTACACATATATATTCCGTTCTTACACATATATATTCCGTTCTTACGCATATATATTCAGTTCTTACACATATATATTCAGTTCTTACACAGATATATTCAGTTCTTACGCATATATATTCAATTCTTGCACATATATATTCAGTTCTTACACATATATATTCAGTTCTTACACATATATATTCCGTTTTTACACATATATATTCCGTTCTTACACATATATATTCCGTTCTTACACGTATATATTACGTTCTTACACATGTATATTCCGTTCTTACACATATATATTCCGTTCTTACACATATATTCCGTTCTTATGCATATATATTTTGTTCTTTCCCATATATATTCATTTTTACGCATATATATTCAGTTCTTACGCATATATATTCCGTTCTTACACATATATATTCTTACACATATATTCCGTTCTTACACATATATATTCAGTTCTTACACATATATATTCCGTTCTTACACATATATATTCCGTTCTTACGCATATATATTCAGTTCTCACGCATATATATTCCGTTCTTACGCATATATATTCAGTTCTTACGCATATATATTCAGTTCTTACGCATATATATTCAGTTCTTACACATATATATTCAGTTCTTACACATATATATTCAGTTCTTACACATATATATTCAGTTCTTACACATATATATTCCGTCCTTACACATATTTATTCCGTTCTTACACATATATATTCCGTTCTTACACATATATATTCAGTTCTTACACATATATATTCACTTCTTACACATATATATTCCGTTCTTACACATATATATTCCGTTCTTACACGTACATATTCCGTTCTTACACATATATATTCCGTTCTTACACATATATATTCCGTTCTTACACATATATATTCCGTTCTTACGCATATATATTCAGTTCTTACACATATATATTCAGTTCTTACACATATATATTCAGTTCTTACGCATATATATTCAGCTCTTACGCATATATATTCATTTCTTACACATATATGTTCATTTCAAACACCTATATATTGCATTCTTACACGTACATATTCCGTTCTTACACATATATATTCCGTTCTTACACATATATATTCAGTTCTTACAAATATATATTCCGTTTTTACACGTATGTATTCCATTCTTACACATATATATTCCGTTCTTACACATATATTTTCCGTTCTTACACATATATATTCAGTTCTTACGCATATATATTCCGTTCTTACACATATATATTCCGTTCTTACGCATATATATTTAGTTCTTACGCATATACTTTCATTTCTTACACATATATGTTCAGTTTTTACGCATATATATTCAGTTTTACGCATATATATTCAGTTACTACAAATATATATTCCGTTCCTATGCATATATATTCAGTTCTTACACATATATGTTCAGTTCTTACACATATATATTCCGTTCTTACACGTACATATTCCGTTCTTACACATATATTCCGTTCTTACACATATATATTCACTTCTTACACATATATATTCCGTTCTTACACATATATATTCCGTTCTTACACGTACATATTCCGTTCTTACACATATATATTCCGTTCTTACACGTACATATTCCGTTCTTACACATATATATTCCGTTCTTACACATATATATTCCGTTCTTCCACATATATATTCATTTCTTACACACATATATAGTTCTTAAACATATATATTCCGTTCTTCCATGAATATACACATATATATTCCGTTCTTACACATATATATTCCGTTCTTACACGTACATATTCCGTTCTTACACATGTATATTCCATTCTTACACATATATATTCCGTTCTTACGCATATATATTCAGTTCTTACACATATATATTCAGTTCTTACACATATGTATTCAGTTCTTACACATATATTCAGTTCTTACACATATATATTCATTTCTTACACATATATATTCTGTTTTTACACATATATATTCAGTTCTTACACATATATATACAGCTCTTACACATATATATTCCGTTCTTACACGTACATATTCCGTTCTTACACATATATATTCCGTTCTTACACATATATATTCCGTTCTTACGCATATATTTTCAGTTCTTACACATATATTTTCAGTTCTTATACTTATATATTCCGTCTTTACACATATATATTCCGTTCTTACACATATATATTCACTTCTTACACATATATATTCCGTTCTTACACATATATTTTTACTTCTTACACATATATATTCCATTCTTACACATATATATTCAGTTCTTACGCATATATATTCAGTTCTTACGCATATATATTCAGTTCTTACACATATATATTCAGTTCTTACACATATATATTCAGTTCTTACACATATATATTCAGTTCTTACACATTTATATTCCGTCCTTACACATATTTATTCCGTTCTTACACATATATATTCCGTTCTTACACATATATATTCTGTTCTTACACATATATATTCACTTCTTACACATATATATTCCGTTCTTACACATATATATTCCGTTTTTACACGTACATATTCCGTTCTTACACATATATATTCCGTTCTTACACATATATATTCCGTTCTTACGCATATATATTCAGTTCTTACACATATATATTCAGCTCTTACATATATATTCAGTTCTTACGCATATATATTCAGTTCTTACACATATATATTCAGTTCTTACACATATATATTCCATTTTTACACATATATATTCCGTTCTTACACATATATATTCCGTTCTTACACATATATATTCCGTTCTTACACGTATATATTCCGTTCTTACACATGTATATTCCGTTCTTACACATATATTCCGTTTTTACGCATATATATTCCGTTCTTTCCCATATATATTAAGTTTTACGCATATATATTCAGTTCTTACACATATATATTCCGTTCTTACACGTACATATTCCGTTCTTACAAATATATTCTGTTCTTACGCATATATATTCACTTCTTTCGCATATATATTCAATTTTACGCATACACATTCGGTTGTTACGCATATATATTCAGTTCTTACACATATATATTCAGTTCTTACACATATATATTCAGTTCTTACGCATATATATTCCGTTCTTACACATATATATTCTTACACTTATATTCCGTTCTTACACATATATATTCAGTTCTTACACATATATATTCCGTTCTTACGCATATATATTCCGTTCTTCCGCATATATATTCAGTTCTTACGCATATATATTCAGTTCTTAAGCATATATATTCAGTTCTTACACGTACATATTCCGTTCTTACACATGTATATTCCATTCTTACACATATATATTCCGTTCTTACGCATATATATTCAGTTCTTACACATATATATTCAGTTCTTACACATATGTATTCAGTTCTTACACATATATTCAGTTTTTACACATATATATTCAGTTCTTACACATATATATTCTGTTTTTACACATATATATTCAATTCTTACACATATATATTCAGCTCTTACACATATTTATTCCGTTCTTACACGTACATATTCCGTTCTTACACATATATATTCCGTTCTTACACGTACATATTCCGTTCTTACACATATATATTCCGTTCTTACACATATATATTCCGTTCTTACGCATATATATTCAGTTCTTACACATATATTTTCAGTTCTTACACATATATATTCCGTTTTTACACATATATATTCCGTTCTTACACATATATATTTACTTCTTACAAATATATATTCCGTTCTTACACATATATATTCACTTCTTACACAAATATATTCCATTCTTACACATATATATTCAGTTCTTACACATACATATTCCGTTCTTACACGTACATATTCCGTTCTTATACATATATATTCCGTTCTTACACATATATATTCCGTTCTTACGCATATATATTCAGTTCTTACACATATATTTTCAGTTCTTACACATATATATTCCGTTTTTACACATATATATTCCGTTCTTACACATATATATTCACTTCTTACACATATATATTCCGTTCTTACACATATATATTCACTTCTTACACATATATATTCCGTTCTTACACATATATATTCACTTCTTACACACATATATTCCATTCTTACACATATATATTCAGTTCTAACGCATATATATTCAGTTCTTACGCATATATATTCAGTTCTTACACATATATATTCAGTTCTTACATATATATTCAGTTCTTACGCATATATATTCAGTTCTTACACATATATATTCAGTTCTTACACATATATATTCCGTTTTTACACATATATATTCCGTTCTTACACATATATATTCCGTTCTTACACATATATATTCCGTTCTTACACATATATATTCCGTTCTTACACATATATATTCCGTTCTTACACATATATTCCGTTTTTTCGCATATATATTCCGTTCTTTCCCATATATATTAAGTTTTACGCATATATATTCAGTTCTTACACATATATATTCCGTTCTTACACATATATTCCGTTCTTACACATATATATTCCGTTCTTACACATATATATTCCGTTCTTACAAATATATTCTGTTCTTACGCATATATATTTAGTTCTTTCGCATATATATTCAGTTTTACGCATACACATTCCGTTGTTACGCATATATATTCAGTTCTTACACATATATATTCAGTTCTTACACATATATATTCAGTTCTTACGCATATATATTCGGTTCTTACACATATATATTCTTACACTTATATTCCGTTCTTACACATATATATTCAGTTCTTACACATATATATTCCGTTCTTACGCATATATATTCAGTTCTTACGCATATATATTCCGTTCTTACGCATATATATTCAGTTCTTACGCATATATATTCAGTTCTTACGCATATCTATTCAGTTCTTACGCATATATATTCAGTTCTTACGCATATATATTCAGTTCTTACACGTACATATTCCGTTCTTACACATGTATATTCCATTTTTACACATATATATTCCGTTCTTACGCATATATATTCAGTTCTTACACATATATATTCAATTCTTACACATATGTATCCAATTCTTACACATATATTCAGTTCTTACACATATATATTCAGTTCTTACACATATATATTCAGTTTTTACACATATATAATCAGTTCTTACACATATATATTCAGCTCTTACACATATATATTCCGTTCTTACACGTACATATTCCGTTCTTACACATATATATTCCGTTCTTACACATATATATTCCGTTCTTACGCATATATATTCAGTTCATACACATATATTTTCAGTTCTTACACATATATATTCCGTTTTTACACATATATATTCCGTTCTTACACATATATATTCACTTCTAACACATATATATTCCGTTCTTACACATATATATTCACTTCTTAAACATATATATTCCATTCTTACACATATATATTCAGTTCTTACGCATATATATTCAGTTCTTACGCATATATATTCAGTTCTTACGCATATATATGTAGTTCTTACACATATATATTCAGTTCTTACACATATATATTCAGTTCTTACACATATATATTCAGTTCTTACACATTTATATTCCGTCCTTACACATATTTATTCCGTTCTTACACATATATATTCCGTTCTTACACATATATATTCACTTCTTACACATATATATTCCGTTCTTACACATATATATTCCGTTCTTACACGTACATATTCCGTTCTTACACATATATATTCCGTTCTTACACATATATATTCCGTTCTTAAGCATATATATTCAGTTCTTACACATATATATTCAGTTCTTACATTTATATTCAGTTCTTACGCATATTTATTCAGTTGTTACACATATATATTCCGTTCTTCCATGAATATACACATATATATTCCGTTCTTACACATATATATTCCGTTCTTACACGTACATATTCCGTTCTTACACATGTATATTCCATTCTTACACATATATATTCCGTTCTTACGCATATATATTCAGTTCTTACACATATATATTCAGTTCTTACACATATGTATTCAGTTCTTACACATATATTCAGTTCTTACACATATATATTCATTTCTTACACATATATATTCTGTTTTTACACATATATATTCAGTTCTTACACATATATATTCAGCTCTTACACATATATATTCCGTTCTTACACGTACATATTCCGTTCTTACACATATATATTCCGTTCTTACACATATATATTCCGTTCTTACGCATATATTTTCAGTTCTTACACATATATTTTCAGTTCTTATACTTATATATTCCGTTTTTACACATATATATTCCGTTCTTACACATATATATTCACTTCTTACACATATATATTCCGTTCTTACACATATATATTTACTTCTTACACATATATATTCCATTCTTACACATATATATTCAGTTCTTACGCATATATATTCAGTTCTTACGCATATATATTCAGTTCTTACACATATATATTCAGTTCTTACACATATATATTCAGTTCTTACACATATATATTCAGTTCTTACACATTTATATTCCGTGCTTATACATATTTATTCCGTTCTTACACATATATATTCCGTTCTTACACATATATATTCAGTTCTTACACATATATATTCACTTCTTACACATATATATTCCGTTCTTACACATATATATTCCGTTTTTACACGTACATATTCCGTTCTTACACATATATATTCCGTTCTTACACATATATATTCCGTTCTTACGCATATATATTCAGTTCTTACACATATATATTCAGCTCTTACATATATATTCAGTTCTTACGCATATATATTCAGTTCTTACACATATATATTCAGTTCTTACACATATATATTCCATTTTTACACATATATATTCCGTTCTTACACATATATATTCCGTTCATACACATATATATTCCGTTCTTACACGTATATATTCCGTTCTTACACATGTATATTCCGTTCTTACACATATATATTCCGTTCTTACACATATATTCCGTTTTTACGCATATATATTCCGTTCTTTCCCATATATATTAAGTTTTACGCATATATATTCAGTTCTTACACATATATATTCCGTTCTTACACATACATATTCCGTTCTTACAAATATATTCTGTTCTTACGCATATATATTCAGTTCTTTCGCATATATATTCAATTTTACGCATACACATTCCGTTGTTACGCATATATATTCAGTTCTTACACATATATATTCAGTTCTTACACATATATATTCAGTTCTTACGCATATATATTCCGTTCTTACACATATATATTCTTACACTTATATTCCGTTCTTACACATATATATTCAGTTCTTACACATATATATTCCGTTCTTACGCATATATATTCCGTTCTTACGCATATATATTCAGTTCTTACGCATATATATTCAGTTCTTAAGCATATATATTCAGTTCTTACACGTACATATTCCGTTCTTACACATGTATATTCCATTCTTACACATATATATTCCGTTCTTACGCATATATATTCAGTTCTTACACATATATATTCAGTTCTTACACATATGTATTCAGTTCTTACACATATATTCAGTTCTTACACATATATATTCAGTTGTTACACATATATATTCTGTTTTTACACATATATATTCAGTTCTTACACATATATATTCAGTTCTTACACATTTATATTCCGTCCTTACACATATTTATTCCGTTCTTACACATATATATTCCGTTCTTACACATATATATTCACTTCTTACACATATATATTCCGTTCTTACACATATATATTCCGTTCTTACACGTACATATTCCGTTCTTACACATATATATTCCGTTCTTACACATATATATTCCGTTCTTAAGCATATATATTCAGTTCTTACACATATATATTCAGTTCTTACATTTATATTCAGTTCTTACGCATATTTATTCAGTTGTTACACATATATATTCCGTTCTTCCATGAATATACACATATATATTCCGTTCTTACACATATATATTCCGTTCTTACACGTACATATTCCGTTCTTACACATGTATATTCCATTCTTACACATATATATTCCGTTCTTACGCATATATATTCAGTTCTTACACATATATATTCAGTTCTTACACATATGTATTCAGTTCTTACACATATATTCAGTTCTTACACATATATATTCATTTCTTACACATATATATTCTGTTTTTACACATATATATTCAGTTCTTACACATATATATTCAGCTCTTACACATATATATTCCGTTCTTACACGTACATATTCCGTTCTTACACATATATATTCCGTTCTTACACATATATATTCCGTTCTTACGCATATATTTTCAGTTCTTACACATATATTTTCAGTTCTTATACTTATATATTCCGTTTTTACACATATATATTCCGTTCTTACACATATATATTCACTTCTTACACATATATATTCCGTTCTTACACATATATATTTACTTCTTACACATATATATTCCATTCTTACACATATATATTCAGTTCTTACGCATATATATTCAGTTCTTACGCATATATATTCAGTTCTTACACATATATATTCAGTTCTTACACATATATATTCAGTTCTTACACATATATATTCAGTTCTTACACATTTATATTCCGTCCACATATTTATTCCGTTCTTACACATATATATTCCGTTCTTACACATATATATTCAGTTCTTACACATATATATTCACTTCTTACACATATATATTCCGTTCTTACACATATATATTCCGTTTTTACACGTACATATTCCGTTCTTACACATATATATTCCGTTCTTACACATATATATTCCGTTCTTACGCATATATATTCAGTTCTTACACATATATATTCAGCTCTTACATATATATTCAGTTCTTACGCATATATATTCAGTTCTTACACATATATATTCAGTTCTTACACATATATATTCCATTTTTACACATATATATTCCGTTCTTACACATATATATTCCGTTCTTACACATATATATTCCGTTCTTACACGTATATATTCCGTTCTTACACATGTATATTCCGTTCTTACACATATATATTCCGTTCTTACACATATATTCCGTTTTTACGCATATATATTCCGTTCTTTCCCATATATATTAAGTTTTACGCATATATATTCAGTTCTTACACATATATATTCCGTTCTTACACGTACATATTCCGTTCTTACAAATATATTCTGTTCTTACGCATATATATTCAGTTCTTTCGCATATATATTCAATTTTACGCATACACATTCCGTTGTTACGCATATATATTCAGTTCTTACACATATATATTCAGTTCTTACACATATATATTCAGTTCTTACGCATATATATTCCGTTCTTACACATATATATTCTTACACTTATATTCCGTTCTTACACATATATATTCAGTTCTTACACATATATATTCCGTTCTTACGCATATATATTCCGTTCTTACGCATATATATTCAGTTCTTACGCATATATATTCAGTTCTTAAGCATATATATTCAGTTCTTACACGTACATATTCCGTTCTTACACATGTATATTCCATTCTTACACATATATATTCCGTTCTTACGCATATATATTCAGTTCTTACACATATATATTCAGTTCTTACACAAATGTATTCAGTTCTTACACATATATTCAGTTCTTACACATATATATTCAGTTGTTACACATATATATTCTGTTTTTACACATATATATTCAGTTCTTACACATATATATTCAGCTCTTACACATATTTATTCCGTTCTTACACGTACATATTCCGTTCTTACACATATATATTCCGTTCTTACACGTACATATTCCGTTCTTACACATATATATTCCGTTCTTACACATATATATTCCGTTCTTACGCATATATATTCAGTTCTTACACATATATTTTCAGTTCTTACACATATATATTCCGTTTTTACACATATATATTCCGTTCTTACACATATATATTTACTTCTTACACATATATATTCCGTTCTTACACATATATATTCACTTCTTACACAAATATATTCCATTCTTACACATATATATTCAGTTCTTACACATACATATTCCGTTCTTACACGTACATATTCCGTTCTTATACATATATATTCCGTTCTTACACATATATATTCCGTTCTTACGCATATATATTCAGTTCTTACACATATATTTTCAAATCTTACACATATATATTCCGTTTTTACACATATATATTCCGTTCTTACACATATATATTCACTTCTTACACATATATATTCCGTTCTTACACATATATATTCACTTCTTACACATATATATTCCGTTCTTACACATATATTCCGTTTTTACGCATATATATTCCGTTCTTTCCCATATATATTAAGTTTTACGCATATATATTCAGTTCTTACACATATATATTCCGTTCTTACACATATATTCCGTTCTTACACATATATACTCCGTTCTTACACATATATATTCCGTTCTTACAAATATATTCTGTTCTTACGCATATATATTTAGTTCTTTCGCATATATATTCAGTTTTACGCATACACATTCCGTTGTTACGCATATATATTCAGTTCTTACACATATATATTCAGTTCTTACACATATATATTCAGTTCTTACGCATATATATTCGGTTCTTACACATATATATTCTTACACTTATATTCCGTTCTTACACATATATATTCAGTTCTTACACATATATATTCCGTTCTTACGCATATATATTCCGTTCTTACGCATATATATTCCGTTCTTACGCATATATATTCAGTTCTTATGCATATATATTCAGTTCTTACGCATATATATTCAGTTCTTACGCATATATATTCAGTTCTTACGCATATATATTCAGTTCTTACACGTACATATTCCGTTCTTACACATGTATATTCCATTTTTACACATATATATTCCGTTCTTACGCATATATATTCAGTTCTTACACATATATATTCAATTCTTACACATATGTATCCAGTTCTTAAACATATATTCAGTTCTTACACATATATATTCAGTTCTTACACATATATATTCAGTTTTTACACATATATAATCAGTTCTTACACATATATATTCAGCTCTTACACATATATATTCCGTTCTTACACGTACATATTCCGTTCTTACACATATATATTCCGTTCTTACACATATATATTCCGTTCTTACGCATATATATTCACTTCTTACACATATATTTTCAGTTCTTACACATATATATTCCGTTTTTACACATATATATTCCGTTCTTACACATATATATTCACTTCTTACACATATATATTCCGTTCTTACACATATATATTCACTTCTTAAACATATATATTCCATTCTTACACATATATATTCAGTTCTTACGCATATATATTCAGTTCTTACGCATATATATTCAGTTCTTACGCATATATATTCAGTTCTTACACATATATATTCAGTTCTTAAAAATATATATTCAGTTCTTACACATATATATTCAGTTCTTACACATTTATATTCCGTCCTTACACATATTTATTCCGTTCTTACACATATATATTCCGTTCTTACACATATATATTCACTTCTTACACATATATATTCCGTTCTTACACATATATATTCCGTTCTTACACGTACATATTCCGTTCTTACACATATATATTCCGTTCTTACACATATATATTCCGTTCTTACGCATATATATTCAGTTCTTACACATATATATTCAGTTCTTACATTTATATTCAGTTCTTACGCATATATATTCAGTTGTTACACAGATATATTCCGTTCTTACACATATATATTCCGTTCTTACACATATATATTCCGTTCTTACACGTATATATTCCGTTCTTACACATGTATATTCCGTTCTTACACATATATATTCCGTTCTTACACATATATTCCGTTTTTACGCATATATATTCCGTTCTTTCCCATATATATTCAGTTTTACGCATATATATTCAGTTGTTACGCATATATATTCAGTTCTTACACATATATATTCCGTTCTTACACATATATATTCCGTTCTTACAAATACATTCTGTTCTTACGCATATATATTCCGTTCTTTCGCATATATATTCAGTTTTACGCATACACATTCCGTTGTTACGCATATATATTCAGTTCTTACACATATATATTGAGTTCTTACACATATATATTCAGTTCTTACGCATATATATTCCGTTCTTACACATATATATTCTTACACTTATATTCCGTTCTTACACATATATATTCAGTTCTTACACATATATATTCCGTTCTTACGCATATATATTCCGTTCTTACGCATATATATTCAGTTCTTACGCATATATATTCAGTTCTTACGCATATATATTCAGTTCTTACGCATATATATTCAGTTCTTACGCATATATATTCAGTTCTTACACATATATATTCAGTTCTTACACATATATATTCAGTTCTTACACATATATATTCAGTTCTTACACATATATATTCCGTTGTTACACATATTTATTCCGTTATTACACATATATATTCCGTTCTTACACATATATATTCAGTTCTTACACATATATTCACTTCTTACACATATATATTCAGTTTTTACGCATATATATTCATTTCTTACACATATATGTTCAGTTCTTACACATATATATTCCGTTCTTACACGTAGATATTCCGTTCTTACACATATATATTGCGTTCTTACACATATATATTCAGTTCTTACACATTTATATTCCGTCCTTACACATATTTATTCCGTTCTTACACATATATATTCCGTTCTTACACATATATATTCAGTTCTTACACATATATATTCACTTCTTACACATATATATTCCGTTCTTACACATATATATTCCGTTCTTACACGTACATATTCCGTTCTTACACATATATATTCCGTTCTTACACATATATATTCCGTTCTTACGCATATATATTCCGTTCTTACACATATATATTCAGTTCTTACATATATATTCAGTTCTTACACATATATATTCAGTTCTTACACATATATATTCCGTTTTTACACATATATATTCCGTTCTTACACATATATATTCCGTTCTTACACATATATATTCCGTTCTTACACGTATATATTCCGTTCTTACACATGTATATTCCGTTCTTACACATATATATTCCGTTCTTACACATATATTCCGTTTTTACGCATATATATTCCGTTCTTTCCCATATATATTCAGTTTTACGCATATATATTCAGTTGTTACGCATATATATTCAGTTCTTACACCTATATATTCCGTTCTTACACATATATATTCCGTTCTTACAAATATATTCTGTTCTTACGCATATATATTCCGTTCTTTCGCATATATATTCAGTTTTACGCATACACATTCCGTTGTTACGCATATATATTCAGTTCTTACACATATATATTCAGTTCTTACACATATATATTCAGTTCTTACGCATATATATTCCGTTCTTAAGCATATATATTCAGTTCTTACACATATATATTCAGTTCTTACGCATATATATTCAGTTCTTACACATATATATTCAGTTCTTACACATATATATTCAGTTCTTACACATATATATTCCGTTGTTACACATATTTATTCCGTTATTACACATATATATTCCGTTCTTACACATATATATTCAGTTCTTACACATATATTCACTTCTTACACATATATATTCAGTTTTTACGCATATATATTCAGTTCTTACGCATTTATATTCAGTTCTTACGCATATATATTCATTTCTTACACATATATGTTCAGTTCTTACACATATATATTCCGTTCTTACACGTACATATTCCGTTCTTACACATATATATTCCGTTCTTACACATATATATTCCGTTCTTACACATATATATTCAGTTCTTAAAGATATATATTCCGTTCTTCCACATATTTACACATATATATTCCGTTCTTACACGTACATATTCCGTTCTTACACGTACATATTCCGTTCTTACACATATATATTCCGTTCTTACACATATATATTCCGTTCTTACGCATATATATTCGGTTCTTACACATATCTATTCCGTTATTACACATATATATTCTTACACATATATTCCGTTCTTACGCATATATATTCCGTTCTTTCCCATATATATTCAGTTTTACGCATATATATTCAGTACTTACGCATATATATTCAGTTCTTACACATATATACACATATATATTCCGTTCTTACACGTACATATTCCGTTCTTACACGTACATATTCCGTTCTTACACATATATATTCCGTTCTTACAAATATATATTCCGTTCTTACACGTATATATTACGTTCTTACACATGTATATTCCGTTCTTACACATATATATTCCGTTCTTACAAATATATTCCGTTCTTATGCATATATACTCCGTTCTTTCCCATATATATTCATTTTTACGCATATATATTGAGTTCTTACGCATATATATTCCGTTCTTACACATATATATTCCGTTCTTACACATATATATTCCGTTCTTACGCATATATATTCAGTTCTTACGCATATATATTCCGTTCTTACGCATATATATTCAGTTCTTACGCATATATATTCAGTTCTTACGCATATATATTCAGTTCTTACACATATATATTTAGTTCTTACACATATATATTCAGTTCTTACACATATATATTCAGTTCTTACACATATATATTCCGTCCTTACACATATTTATTCCGTTCTTACACATATATATTGTTCTTACACATATATATTCAGTTCTTACACATATATATTCACTTCTTACACAAATATATTCCGTTATTACACATATATATTCCGTTCTTACACGTACATATTCCGTTCTTACACATATATATTCCGTTCTTACACATATATATTCCGCTCTTACACATATATATTCCGTTCTTACGCATACATATTCAGTTCTTACACATATATATTCAGTTCTTACACATATATATTCAGTTCTTACGCATATATATTCAGTTCTTACGTATATATATTCATTTCTTACACATATATGTTCATTTGTTACACCTATATATTGCGTTCTTACAAGTACATATTCCGTTCTTACACAAATATATTCCGTTCTTACACATATATATTCAGTTCTTACAAATATATATTCCGTTTTTACACGTATGTATTCCGTTCTTACACATATATATTCCGTTCTTACACATATATTTTCCGTTCTTGCACACATATATTCAGTTCTTACGCATATATATTCCGTTCTCACACATATATATTCCGTTCTTACGCATACACATTCATTTCTTACACATATATGTTCAGTTCTTACACGTACATATTCCGTTCTTACACATATATTCCGTTCTTACACATATATATTCACTTCTTACACATATATATTCCGTTTTTACACATATATATTTCGTTCTTACACGTACATATTCCGTTCTTACACATATATATTTCGTTCTTACACGTACATATTCCGTTCTTACACATATATATTCCGTTCTTACACATATATATTCCGTTCTTCCACATATATATTCATTTCTTACACACATATATAGTTCTTAAACATATATATTCCGTTCTTCCACGTATATACACATATATATTCCGTTCTTACACATATATATTCCGTTCTTACACGTACATATTCCGTTCTTACACATGTATATTCCATTCTTACACATATATATTCCGTTCTTACGCATATATATTCAGTTTTTACACATATATATTCAGTTCTTACACATATGTATTCAGTTCTTACACATTTATTCAGTTCTTACACATATATATTCAGTTCTTACACATATATATTCAGTTTTTACACATATATATTCAGTTCTTACACATATATATTCAGCTCTTACACATATATATTCAGTTCTTACACGTACATATTCCGTTCTTACACATATATATTCCGTTCTTACACATATATATTCCGTTCTTACGCATATATATTCAGTTCTTACACATATATATTCAGTTCTTACACATATATATTCCGTTTTTACACATATCTATTCTGTTCTTACACATATATATTCACTTCTTACACATATATATTCCATTCTTACACATATATATTCAGTTCTTACGCATATATATTCAGTTCTTATGCATATATATTCAGTTCTTACACATATATATTCAGTTCTTACACATATATATTCAGTTCTTACACATATATATTCAGTTCTTACACATTTATATTCCGTCCTTACACATATTTATTCCGTTCTTACACATATATATTCCGTTCTTACACATATATATTCAGTTCTTACACATATATATTCACTTCTTACACATATATATTCCGTTCTTACACATATATATTCCGTTCTTACACGTACATATTCCGTTCTTACACATATATATTCCGTTCTTACACATATATATTCCGTTCTTACGCATATATATTCAGTTCTTACACATATATATTCAATTCTTACATATATATTCAGTTCTTACGCATATATATTCAGTTCTTACACATATATATTCAGTTCTTACACATATTTATTCCGTTTTTAGACATATATATTCCGTTCTTACACATGTATATTCCGTTCTTACACATATATATTCCGTTCTTACACATATATTCCGGTCTTAAGCATATATATTCCGTTCTTTCCCATATATATTCAGTTTTACGCATATATATTCAGTTCTTACGCATATATATTCAGTTCTTACACATATATTTTCAGTTCTTACACATATATAATCAGTTCTTACGCATATATATTCCGTTCTTACACATATATATTCTTACACATATATTCCGTTCTTACACATATATATTCAGTTCTTACACATATATACTCCGTTATTACACATATATATTCCGTTCTTACGCATATATATTCTTTTCTTACGCATATATATTCAGTTCTTACGCATATATATTCAGTTCTTACGCATATATATTCAGTTCTTACGCACATATATTCAGTTCTTACAACTATATATTCAGTTCTTACACATATATATTCCGTTGTTACACATATATATTCAGTTCTTACACATATATATTCCGTCCTTACACATATTTATTCCGTTCTTACACATATATATTCCGTTCTTACACATATATATTCCGTTCTTACGCATATATATTCCGTTCTTACGCATATATATTCAGTTCTTACACTTATATATTCAGTTCTTACACATATATATTCAGTTCTTACACATATATATTCAGTTCTTACACATATATATTCCGTCCTTACACATATTTATTCCGTTCTTACACATATATATTCCGTTCTCACACATATATATTCAGTTCTTACACATATATATTCACTTCTAACACATATATATTCCGCTCTTACACATATATATTCCGTTCTTACACGTACATATTCCGTTCTTACACATATATATTCCGTTCTTACACATATATATTCCGTTCTTACGCATATATATTCAGTTCTTACACATATATATTCAGTTCTTACACCGATATATTCAGTTCTTACGCATATATATTCAGTTCTTACACATATATATACAGTTCTTACACATATATATTCAGTTCTTACACATATATATTCCGTTTTTACACATATATATTCCGTTCTTACACATATATATTCCGTTCTTACACATATATATTCCGTTCTTACACGTATATATTCCGTTCTTACACATGTATATTCCGTTCTTACACATATATATTCCGTTCTTACACATATATTCCGTTCTTATGCATATATATTCGGTTCTTTCCCATATATATTCAGTTTTACGCATATATATTCAGTTCTTACGCATATATATTCAGTTCTTACACATATATGTTCAGTTCTTACACATATATATTCCGTTCTTACACGTACATATTCCGTTCTTACACATATATTCCGTTCTTACACATATATATTCACTTCTTACACATATATATTCCGTTCTTACACATATATATTCCGTTCTTACACGTACATATTCCGTTCTTACACATATAGATTCCGTTCTTAGACGTACATATTCCGTCTTACACATATATATTCCGTTTTTACACATATATATTTCCGTTCTTACACATATATATTCCGTTCTTACACATATATATTCAGTTCATCCACATGTATATTCATTTCTTACACACATATATTCAGTTCTTAAACATATATATTCCGTTCTTACACATATATACACATATATATTCCGTTCTTACACATATATACACATATATATTCAGTTCTTGCACATATATATTCCGTTCTTGCGCATATATATTCAGTTCTTACGCATATATATTCAGGTCTTACACATATATATTCCGTTCTTACGCATATATATTCTTACACATATATTCCGTTCTTACACATATATATTCCGTCTTTACACATATATATTCCGTCTAACACATACATATTCCGTTCTTACACATATATATTCCGTTCTTACACATATAGTATTCCATTCTTACACATATATATTTCGTTCTTACACATATATATTCCGTTCTTACAAATATATATTCCGTTCTTACACATACATATTCCGTTCTTACACATATATATTCCGTTCTTACGCATATATATTCAGTTCTTACGCATATATATTCAGTTCTTACGCATATATGTTCAGTTCTTACGCATATATGTTCAGTTCTTACGCATATATATTCAGTTCTTACGCATATATGTTCAGTTCTTTCTTACGCATATATATTCAGCTTTTACGCATATATATTCAGTTTCTTACGCATATATTTCAGTTCTTACGCATATATATTCAGTGCTTACGCATATATGTTCAGTTATTACGCATATATGTTCAGTTCTTACACATATATGTTCCGTTCTTACACATATATATTCCGTTCTTACACGTACATATTCCGATCTTACACATATATATTCCGTTCTTACACATATATTCCGTTCTTACGCATATATATTGCGTTCTTACGCATATATATTCATTTCTTAAGCATATATATTCAGTTCTTACACATATATATTCATTTCTTACACATATATGTTCAGTTATGACGCATATATATTCAGTTTTACGCATATATATTCAGTTACTACAAATATATATTCCGTTCTTACGCATATATATTCAGTTCTTACGAATATATATTCATTTCTTACACATATATGTTCAGTTCTTGCACATATATATTCCGTTTCTTACACATATATATCCGTTCTTACACAAATATATTCCGTTTTTTACACCTATATATTCCGTTATTACGCATATATATTCCGTTCTTACGCTTATATATTCAGTTCTTACGCATATATATTCAGTTCTAACAGATATATATTCAGTTCTTACGGATATATATTCAGTTCTTACGCATATATATTCATTTCTTACACATATATGTTCAGTTCTTACACATATATATTCCGTTCTTACACATATATATTCCGTTCTTACACATATATATTCAGTTCTACACATATATATTCATTTCTTACACATATATATTCAGTTCTTAAACTTATATATTCCGTTCTTCCATATATATACACATATATATTCCGTTCTTACACATATATATTCCGTTCTTAGACGTACATATTCCGTTCTTACACATATATATTCCGTTCTTACACATATATATTCCATTCTTACGCATATATATTCAGTTCTTACACATATATATTCAGTTCTTACGCATATATATTTCAGTTCCTACACATATATATTCAGTTCTTACACATATATATTCCGTTTTTACACATATATATTCCGTTCTTACACATATATATTCCGTATTTACACATGTATATTCCGTTCTTACACGTATATATATCGTTCTTACACATATATATTCAGTTCTTACACATATATATACCTTTCTTACAAATATATTCCGTTCTTACGCATATACATTCCGTTGTTTCGCATATATATTCAGTTTTACGCATATATATTCAGTTCTTACGCATATATATTCTGTTCATACACATATATATTCAGTTATTACACATATATATTCAGTTCTTACGCATATATAGTTCCGTTCTTACACATATATATTCTTACACATATATTCCGTTCTTACAAATATATATTCAGTTCTTACACATATATATTCCGTTCTTTACACATATATATTCCATTCCTACGCATATATATTCAGTTCTTACGCATATATATTCCGTTCTTACGCATATATATTCAGTTCTTACGCATATATATTCAGTTCTTATGCATATATATTCATTTCTTACACATATATGTTCAGTTCTAACACATATATATTCCGTTCTTACACGTACATATTCCGTTCTTACACATATATATTCCGTTTTAACACATATATATTCAGTTCTTACAAATATATATTCAGTTCTTACACATATATATTCAGTTCTTACACATATATATTCCGTTCTTACACATATATATTCCGTTCTTACACATATATATTCAGTTCTTACACATATATATTTTGTTCTTACACATATATTATTCCGTTCTTACACATATATTCCGTTCTTACACATATATATTCCGTTTTTAAACGTATATATTCCGTTCTTAGACATTTATTTTCCCGTTCTTACAAATATATTTTCCGTCCTTACACATATATATTCCGTTCTTAGGCATATATATTCCGTTCTTTCGCATATATATTCAGTTTTACGCATATATATTCGGTTCTTACGCATATATATTCAGTTCTTACAAATATATATTCAGTTTATACCACATATATATTCAGTTCTTACGCCTATATATTCCGTTTTTACACATATATATTCTTACACATATATTCCTTTCTTACAGATATATATTCAGTTCTTACACTTATATTCCGTTCTTACACATATATATTCCGTTCTTACGCATATATATTCAGTTCTTACGCATATATATTCCGTTCTTACGCATATATATTCAGTTCTTACGCATATATATTCAGTTCTTACGCATATATATTCAGTTCTTACGCATATATATTCATTCTTACGCATATATATTCCATTCTTACACATATATATTCAGTTCTTACGCATATATATTCATTTCTATACACATATATGTTCAGTTCTTACACATATATATTCCGTTCTTACACGTACATATTCCGTTATTACACATATATATTCCGTTCTTACACATATATATTCCGTCTCACACATATATATTCACTTCTTACACATATATATTCCGTTCTTAAACATATATATTCCGTTCTTACACGTACATATTCCGTTCTTACACATATATATTCCGTTCTTACAGGTACATATTCCGTTCTTAAACATATATATTCAGTTCTTACACATATATATTCATTTCTTGCACATATTTATTCAGTTCTTAACATATATATTCCGTTCTTCCACATATATACACATATATATTCCGTTCTTACACATATATATTCATTCTTACACGTACATATACCGTTCTTACAATATATAATCAGTTTTACACACATATATACAGTTCTTACACATATATATTCAGTTCTTACACATATATATTCAGTTTTTACACATATATATTCAATTCTTACACATATATATTCCGTTCTTACACATATATATTCAGTTCTTACAGCTATATATTCCGTTCTTACACATATATATTCCGTTCATACAAATATATATTCAGTTCTTACACATATATATTCACTTCTTACACATAATATTCAGTTCTTACACATATATATTCCGTTCTTACACATATTTATTCCGTTCTTACACATATATATTCCGTTCTTACACGTACATATTCCGTTCTTACACATATATATTCCGTTCTTACGCATATATATTCAGTTCTTTCGCATATATATTCAGTTCTTACACATATATATTTAGTTCTTACAGATATATATTTAGTTCTTACGCATATATATTCAGTTCTTACGCATATATATTCAGTTCTTACGCATATATATTCATTTCTAACACATATATGTTCAGTTCTTACACATATATATTCCGTTCTTACACGTACATATTCCGTTCTTACATATATATATTCCGTTTTTACACATATATATTCAGTTCTTACACATATATATTCACTTCTTACACATATATATTCTGTTCTTACACATATATTCCGTTCTAACACATATATATTCCGTTCTTACACATATATATTCCGTTCTTACACGTACATATTCAGTTCTTACACATATATATTCAGTTCTTACACATATATATTCCGTTCTTACGCATATATATTCAGTTCTTACGCATATATATTCCGTTCTTACGCATATATATTCAGTTCTTACGCATATATATTCCGTTCATACGCATTTATATTCAGTTCTTACGCATTTATATTCAGTTCTTACACATATATATTCAGTTCTTACGCATATTTATTCCGTTCTTAAGAATATATATTCCGTTCTTTCGCATATATATTCAGTTTTACGCATATATATTCAGTTCTTACGCATATATATTCAGTTCTTACACATATATATTCCGTTCTTACACATATATATTCATTTCTTACACATATATATTCACTTCTTACACATATATATTCAGTTCTTACACATATATTCCGTTCTTACACATATATATTCCGTTCTTACACATATATATTCCGTTCTTACACGTACATATTCCGTTCTTACACGTATATATTCCGTTTTTACACATATATATTCCGTTCTTACACATATATATTCAGTTCCTACACATATATATTCTGTTCTTACACATATATATTCCGTTCTTACACATATATTTTCCGTTCTTACAGATATATATTCCGTTCTTACACATATATATTCAGTTCTTACACATATATATTCAGTTCTTACACATATATATTCCGTTCTTACAAATATATATTCCGTTCTTACACATATATATTCCGTTCTTACACATACATATTCCGTTCTTACACGTACATATTCCGTTCTTACACATATATATTCCGTTCAGTTCTTTCGCATATATATTCAGTTTTACGCATATATATTCAGTTCTTACGCATATTTATTCAGTTCTTGCACATATATATTCGGTTCTTACACATATGTATTCAGTTCTTACGCATATATATTCCGTTCTTACACATATATATTATTACACATATATTCCGATCTTACACATATATATTCAGCTCTTACACATATAAATTCCGTTCTTACACATATATATACAGTTCTTACGCATATATATTCCGTTCTTACGCATATATATTCAATACTTACACATATATATTCAGTTCTTACACATATATATTCAGTTCTTACGCATATATATTCAGTTCTTACGCATATATATTCAGTTCTTACGCATATATATTCATTTCTTACACATATATGTTCAGTTCTAACACATATATATTCCGTTCTTACACGTACATATTCAGCTCTTACACATATATATTCCGTTCTTACACATATATATTCCGTTCTTACGCATATATATACAGTTCTTACGCATATATATTCCGTTCTTACGCATATATATTCAATACTTACACATATATATTCAGTTCTTACACATATATATTCCGTTCTTGCACATATTTATTCCGTTCTTACACATATATATTCAGTTCTTACGCATATATATTCAGTTCTTACGCATATATATTCAGTTCTTACGCATATATATTCATTTCTTACACATATATGTTCAGTTCTAACACATATATATAATCCGTTCTTACACGTACATATTCCGTTCTTTCACATATATATTCCGTTCTTACACATATATATTCAGTTCTTACAAATATATATTCAGTTCTTACACATATATATTCAGTTCTAACACATATATATTCCGTTCTTACACATATATATTCCGTTCTTACACATATATATTCCGTTCTTACACATATATATTCCGTTTTTACACGTGTAGTATATATTCCGTTCTTACACATATATATTCAGTTCTTACACATATATTTTCCGTTCTTACACATATATATTCAGTTATTAGGCATATATATTCCGTTCTTACACATATATATTCCATTCTTACGCATATATATTCAGTTCTTACACATATATATTCAGTTCTTACGCATATATATTCATTTCTTACACATATATGTTCAGTTCTTACGCATATATATTCAGTTTTACGCATATATATTCAGTTACTACAAATATATATTCCGTTCTTACGCATTTATATTCAGTTCTTACGCTTATATATTCAGTTCTTACACATATATATTCCGTTCTTACACATATATATTCCGTTCTTACACATATATATTCCGTTCTTACACATACATATTCCGTTCTTACACGTAAATATTCCGTTCTTACACATATATATTCCGTTCTTACGCATATATATTCCGTTCTTGCGCATTTATATTCAGTTCTTACGCATATATATTCAGTTCTAACACATATATATTCAGTTCTTACGCATATATATTCCGTTCTTACGCATATATATTCCGTTCTTTCGCATATATATTCAGTTTTACGCAAATATATTCAGTTCTTACGCATATATATTCAGTTCTTACACATATATATTCGGTTCTTACACATATGTATTCAGTTCTTACGCATATATATTCCGTTCTTACACATATATATTTTTACACATATATTCCGTTCTTACACATATATATTCAGCTCTTACACATATATATTCCGTTCTTACACATATATATTCCGTTCTTACGCATATATATACAGTTCTTACGCATATATATTCCGTTCTTACGCATATATATTCAATACTTACACATATATATTCAGTTCTTACACATATATATTCCGTTCTTACACATATTTATTCCGTTCTTACACATATATATTCCGTTCTTACACATATATATTCCGTTCTTACACGTACATATTCCGTTCTTACACATATATATTCCGTTCTTACACATATATATTCAGTTCTTCCAAATATATATTCAGTTCTTACGCATATATATTCAGTTCTTACGCATATATATTCAGTTCTTACGCATATATATTCATTTCTTACACATATATGTTCAGTTCTAACACATATATATTCCGTTCTTACACGTACATATTCCGTTCTTTCACATATATATTCCGTTCTTACACATATATATTCAGTTCTTACAAATATATATTCAGTTCTTACACATATATATTCAGTTCTTACACATATATATTCAGTTCTTACACATATATATTCAGTTCTTACACATATATATTTCTTTTTTTTACACATATATATTCAGTTCTTACACATATATATTCCGTTCTTACACATATATATTCCGTTCTTACACATATATATTCAGTTCTTACACATATATATTCACTTCTTACACATATATATTCAGTTCATACACATAAATATTCCGTTCTTACACATATTTATTCCGTTCTTACACGTACATATTCCGTTCTTACACATATATATTCCATTCTTACGCATATATATTCCATTCTTACGCATATATATTCAGTTCTTACGCATATATATTCAGTTCTTACACATATATGTTTAGTTCTTACAGATATATATTCAGTTCTTACGCATATATATTCAGTTCTTACGCATATATATTCAGTTCTTACGCATATATATTCATTTCTTACACATATATGTTCAGTTCTTACACATATATATTCCGTTCTTACATGTACATATTCCTTTCTTACACATATATATTCCGTTCTTACACATATATATTCAGTTCTTACACTTATATATTCAGTTCTTACACATATATATTCCGTTCTTACACATATATACACATATATATTCCGTTCTTACACATATATATTCCGTTCTTACACGTACATATTCCTTTCTTACACATATATATTCCGTTCTTACACATATATATTCCGTTCTTACGCATACATGTTCAGTTCTTACACATACATATTCAGTTCTTACACATATCTATTCAGTTCTTACACATATATATTCCGTTCTTACAAATATATATTCCGTCCTTACACATATATATTCCGTTCTTACACATATATATTCCGTTCTTACACATATATATTCCCTTCTTACATATATATATATTCAGTTCTTACACATATATATTCACTTCTTACACATATAAATTCAGTTCTTACACATATATATTCCGTTCTTACACATATATATTCCGATCTTACACATATATATTCCGTTCTTACACATATATATTCCGTTCTTACGCATATATATTCCGTTCTCACGCATATATATTCAGTTTTTATTCATATATATTCAGTTCTTACACATATATATTTAGTTATTACGCATATATTTTCAGTTCTTACGCATAGATATTCAGTTCTTACGCATATATATTCATTTCTTACACATATATGTTCAGTTCTTACACATATATATTCCGTTCTTACACGTACATATTCCGTTCTTACGCATATATGTTCCGATCTTACACATATATATTCCGTTCTTACACATATATATTCAGTTCTTACACATATATATTCATTTCTTACACATATATATTCAGTTCTTAAACATATATATTCCGTTCTTCCACATATATACACATATATATTCCGTTCTTACACATATATATTCCGTTCTTACACGTACATATTCCGTTCTTACACATATATATTCCGTTCTTACACATATATATTCCGTTCTTACGCATATATATTCAGTTCTTACACATATATATTCAGTTCTTACGCTTATATATTCAGTTCTTACACATATATATTTAGTTCTTACACATATATATTCAGTTCTTACACATATATATTCAGTTCTTACACATATATATTCCGTTCTTACACATATATATTCCGTTCTTACACATATATAATCCGTTATTACACGTATATATTCCGTTCTTACACATATATATTCCGTTCTTACACATATATATTCCGTTCTTACATATATATTCTGTTCTTACGCATATATATTCCGTTCTTTCGCATATATATTCAGTTTTACGCATATACATTCCGTTGTTACGCATATATATTCAGTTCTTACACATATATATTCAGTTCTTACACATATATATTCAGTTCTTACGCATATATATTCCGTTCTTACACATATATATTCTTACACATATATTCCGTTCTTACACATATATATTCAGTTCTTACACATATATATTCCGTTCTTACACATATATATTCCGTTCTTACGCATATATATTCCGTTCTAACCTATATATATTCCGTTCTTACGCATATATATTCAGTTCTTACGCATATATATTCATTTCTTACGCATATATATTCAGTTCTTACACATATATATTCAGTTCTTACAGATATATATTCAGTTCTTACCCATATATATTCCGTTCTTACGCATATATATTCAGTTCTTACGCATATATATTCAGTTCTTACACATATATGTTCAGTTCTTACACATATATATTCCGTTCTTACACTTACATAATCCGAACTTACACATATATATTCCGTTCTTACACATATATATTCAGTTATTACACATATATATTCATTTTTTACACATATATATTCAGTTCTTACACATATATATTCCGTTCTTACACATATATACACATATATATTCAGTACTTACACATATATTTTCCGTTCTTACACGCACATATTCCTTTCTTACACATATATATTCCGTTCTTACACATATATATTCCGTTCTTACCCATATATATTCAGTTCCTACACATATATATTCAGTTCTTACACATGTCTATTCAATTCTTACACATATATATTCCGTTCTTACACATATATATTCCGTTCTTACTCATATATATTCCGTTCTTACATATATATATTCCGTTCTTACACATATATATTCCGTTCTTACACATATATATTCACTTCTTACACATATATATTCATTTCTTACACATATATATTCCGTTATTATACATATATATTCCGTTCTTACACATATATATTCCGTTCTTACACATATATATTCCGTTCTTACTCATATATATTCCGTTCTTACCCATATATATTCAGTTCCTACACATATATATTCAGTTCTTACACATGTCTATTCAGTTCTTACACATATATATTCCGTTCTTACACATATATATTCCGTTCTTACACATATATATTCCGTTCTTACACATATATATTCCGTTCTTACACATATATATTCCGTTCTTACACATATATATTCAGTTCTTACACATATATATTCATTTCTTACACATATATATTCCGTTATTATACATATATATTCCGTTCTTACACATATATATTCCGTTCTTACACATATATTTTCCGTTCTTAGGCTTATATATTCCGTTCTTACGCATGTATATTCAGTTTTATGCATATATATTCAGTTCTTACACATATATATTTAGTTTTTACGCATATATATTCAGTTCTTACGCATATATATTCAGTTCTTACACATATATATTCCGTTCTTACACATATATATTCCGTTCTTACACATATATAATCCGTTATTACACGTATATATTCCGTTCTTACACATATATATTCCGTTCTTACACATATATATTCCGTTCTTACATATATATTCTGTTCTTACGCATATATATTCCGTTCTTTCGCATATATATTCAGTTTTACGCATATACATTCCGTTGTTACGCATATATATTCAGTTCTTACACATATATATTCAGTTCTTACACATATATATTCAGTTCTTACGCATATATATTCCGTTCTTACACATATATATTCTTACACATATATTCCGTTCTTACACATATATATATTAAGTTCTTACACATATATATTCCGTTCTTACACATATATATTCCGTTCTTACGCATATATATTCTGTTCCTACACATATATATTCAGTTCTTACACATGTCTATTCAGTTCTTACACATATATATTCCGTTCTTACACATATATATTCCGTTCTTACACATATATATTCCGTTCTTACACATATATATTCCGTTCTTACACATATATATTCCGTTCTTACACATATATATTCACTTCTTACACATATATATTCAGTTCTAAAACATATATATTCCGTTATTATACATATATATTCCGTTCTTACACATATATATTCCGTTCTTACACATATATATTCCGTTCTTAGGCATATATATTCCGTTCTTACGCATGTATATTCAGTTTTTATGCATATATATTCAGTTCTTACACATATATATTTAGTTCTTACGCATATATATTCATTTCGTACACATATATGTTCATTTCTAACACCTATATATTGCATTCTTACACGTACATATTCCGTTTTTACACATATGTATTCCGTTCTTACACATATATATTCCGTTCTTACACATATATTTTCCGTTCTTACTCACATATTTTCAGTTCTTACGAATATATATTCCGTTCTTACACATATATATTCCGTTCTTACGCATATATATTCAGTTCTTACGCATATATATTCCGTTCTTCCACATATATATTCATTTCTTACACACATATATAGTTCTTAAACATATATATTCCGATCTTCCACGTATATACACATATATATTCCGTTCTTACACATATATATTCCGTTCTTACGCATATATATTCAGTTCTTACGCATATACATTCATTTCTTACACATATATGTTCAGTTCTTACGCATATATATTCAGTTTTACGCATATATATTCAGTTACTACAAATATATATTCCGTTCCTATGCATATATATTCAGCTTTTACACATATATGTTCAGTTCTTACACATATATATTCCGTTCTTACACGTACATATTCCGTTCTTACACATATATTCCGTTCTTACACATATATATTCACTTCTTACACTTATATATTCCGTTCTTACACATATATATTCCGTTCTTACACGTACATATTCCGTTCTTACACATATATATTCCGTTCTTACACGTACATATTCCGTTCTTACACATATATATTCCGTTCTTACACATATATATTCCGTTCTTCCACATATATATTCATTTCTTACACACATATATAGTTCTTAAACATATATATTCCGATCTTCCACGTATATACACATATATATTCCGTTCTTACACATATATATTCCGTTCTTACACGTACATATTACGTTCTTACACATGTATATTCCATTCTTACACATATATATTCCGTTCTTACGCATATATATTCAGCTCTTACACATATATATTCCGTTCTTACAATTACATATTCCGTTCTTACACATATATATTCCGTTCTTACACATATATATTCCGTTCTTACGCATATATATTCAGTTCTTACACATATATTTTCAGTTCTTACACATATATATTCCGTTTTTACACATATATATTCCGATCTTACACATATATATTCACTTCTTACACATATATATTCCGTTCTTACACATATATATTCAGCTCTTACACATATATATTCCGTACTTACACGTACATATTCCGTTCTTACACATATATATTCCGTTCTTACACATATATATTCCGTTCTTACGCATATATATTCAGTTCTTACACATATATTTTCAGTTCTTACACATATATATTCCGTTTTTACACATATATATTCCGTTCTTACACATATATATTCACTTCTTACACATATATATTCCGTTCTTACACATATATATTCACTTCTTACACATATATATTCCATTCTTACACATATATATTCAGTTCTTACGCATATATATTCAGTTCTTACGCATATATATTCTGTTCTTACACATATATATTCAGTTCTTACTCATATATATTCAGTTTATACACATATATATTCAGTTCTTACACATTTATATTCCGTCCTTACACATATTTATTCCGTTCTTACACATATATATTCCGTTCTTACACATATATATTCCGTTCTTACACATATATATTCCGTTCTTACGCATATATATTCAGTTCTTACACATATATATTCAGTTCTTACATATATATTCAGTTCTTACGCATATATATTCAGTTCTTACACATATATATTCAGTTCTTACACATATATGTTCCGTTTTTACACATATATATTCCGTTCATACACATATATATTCAGTTCTTACACATATATGTTCAGTTCTTACACATATATATTCCGTTCTTACACGTACATATTCCGTTCTTACACATATATTTTCCGTTCTTACACATATATATTCCGTTCTTACACATATATATTCAGTTCTTAAAGATATATATTCCGTTCTTCCACATATATACACATATATATTCCATTCTTACACGTACATATTCCATTCTTACACGTACATATTCCGTTCTTACACATATATATTCCGTTCTTACACATATATATTCCGTTCTTACGCATATATATTTAGTTCTTACACATATCTATTCCGTTATTACACATATATATTCTTACACATATATTCCGTTATTACGCATATATATTCCGTTCTTTCCCATATATATTCAGATTTACACATATATTTTCAGTACTTACGCATATATATTCAGTTCTTACACTTATATATTCATTTCTTACACATATATATTCCGTTCTTACACATATATATTCCGTTCTTACACATATATATCCAGTTCTTACGCATATATATTCACTTCTTACACATATATATTCAGTTCTTACACATAAATATTCCGTTCTAACACATATATATTCCGTTCTTACACGTACATATTCCGTTCTTACACATATATATTCCATTCTTACGCATATATATTCCATTCTTACGCATATATATTCAGTTCTTACGCATATATATTCAGTTCTTACACATATATGTTTAGTTCTTACAGATATATATTCAGTTCTTACGCATATATATTCAGTTCTTACGCATATATATTCAGTTCTTACGCATATATATTCATTTCTTACACATATATGTTCAGTTCTTACACATATATATTCCGTTCTTACACGTACATATTCCTTTCTTACACATATATATTCCCTTCTTACACATATATATTCAGTTCTTACCCTTATATATTCAGTTCTTACACATATATATTCCGTTCTTACACATATATACACATATATATTCCGTTCTTACACATATATATTCCGTTCTTACACGTACATATTCCTTTCTTACACATATATATTCCGTTCTTACACAGATATATTCCGTTCTTACGCATACATGTTCAGTTCTTACACATATATATTCAGTTCTTACACATATCTATTCAGTTCTTACACATATATATTCCGTTCTTACACATATATATTCCGTCCTTACACATATATATTCCGTTCTTACACATATATATTCCGTTCGTACACATATATATTCCGTTCTTACATATATATATTCAGTTCTTACACATATATATTCACTTCTTACACATATAAATTCAGTTCTTACACATATATATTCCATTCTTACACATATATATTCCGTTCTTACACATATATATTCCGTTCTTACACATATATATTCCGTTCTTACGCATATATATTCCGTTCTTACGCATATATATTCAGTTTTTATGCATATATATTCAGTTCTTACACATATATATTTAGTTATTACGCATATATTTTCAGTTCTTACGCATAGATATTCAGTTCTTACGCATATATATTCATTTCTTACACATATATGTTCAGTTCTTACACATATATTCCGTTCTTACACGTACATATTCCGTTCTTACGCATATATGTTCCGATCTTACACATATATATTCCTTTCTTACACATATATATTCAGTTCTTACACATATATATTCATTTCTTACACATATATATTCAGTTCGTACACATATATATTCCGTTCTTACACATATATATTCCGTTCTTACACATATATATTCAGTACTTACACATATATATTCACTTCTTACACATATATATTCAGTTCTTACACATATATTCCGTTCTTACACATATATACACATATATATTCCGTTCTTACACATACTTATTCCGTTCTTACACGTACATATTCCGTTCTTACACATATATATTCCGTTGTTACTCATATATATTCCATTTTTACGCATACATGTTCAGTTCTTACACATACATATTCAGTTCTTACACATATCTATTCAGTTCTTACACATATATATTCCGTTCTTACACATATATATTCCGTCCTTACACATATATATTCCGTTCTTACACATATATATTCCGTTCGTACACATATATATTCCGTTCTTACATATATATATTCAGTTCTTACACATATATATTCACTTCTTACACATATAAATTCAGTTCTTACACATATATATTCTGTTCTTACACATATATATTCCGTTCTTACACATATATATTCCGTTCTTACACGTACATATTCCGTTCTTACACAGATATATTCCGTTCTTACACATATATATTCAGTTCTTACAAATATATATTCAGTTCTTACGCATATATATTCAGTTCTTACGCATATATTTTCAGTTCTTACGCATATATATTCATTTCTTACACATATATGTTCAGTTCTAACACATATATATTCCGTTCTTACACGTACATATTCCGTTCTTTCACATATATATTCCGTTCTTACACATATATATTCAGTTCTTACAAATATATATTCAGTTCTTACACATATATATATAGTTCTTACACATATATATTCAGTTCTTACACATATATATTCAGTTCTTACACATATATATTCAGTTCTTACACATATATATTTCTTTTTTTTACACATATATATTCAGTTCTTACACATATATATTCCGTTCTTACACATATATATTCAGTTCTTACACATATATATTCACTTCTTACACATATATATTCAGTTCTTACACATAAATATTCCGTTCTTACACATATATATTCCGTTCTTACACGTACATATTCCGTTCTTACACATATATATTCCATTCTTACGCATATATATTCCATTCTTACGCATATATATTCAGTTCTTACGCATATATATTCAGTTCTTACACATATATGTTTAGTTCTTACAGATATATATTCAGTTCTTACGCATATATATTCAGTTCTTACGCATATATATTCAGTTCTTACGCATATATATTCATTTCTTACACATATATGTTCAGTTCTTACACATATATATTCCGTTCTTACACGTACATATCCCTTTCTTACACATATATATTCCGTTCTTACACATATATATTCAGTTCTTACACTTATATATTCAGTTCTTACACATATATATTCCGTTCTTACACATATATACACATATATTCCGTTCTTACACATATATATTCCGTTCTTACACGTACATATTCCTTTCTTACACATATATATTCCGTTCTTACACATATATATTCCGTTCTTACGCATACATGTTCACTTCTTACACATACATATTCAGTTCTTACACATATCTATTCAGTTCTTACACATATATATTCCGTTCTTACACATATATATTCCGTCCTTACACATATATATTCCGTTCTTACACATATATATTCCGTTCTTACATATATATATTCAGTTCTTACACATATATATTCACTTCTTACACATATAAATTCAGTTCGTACACATATATATTCCGTTCTTACACATATATATTCCGTTCTTACACATATATATTCCGTTCTTACGCATATATATTCCGTTCTTACGCATATATATTCAGTTTTTATGCATATATATTCAGTTCTTACACATATATATTTAGTTATTACGCATATATTTTCAGTTCTTACGCATAGATATTCAGTTCTTACGCATATATATTCATTTCTTACACATATATGTTCAGTTCTTACACATATATATTCCGTTCTTACACGTACATATTCCGTTCTTATGCATATATGTTCCGATCTTACACATATATATTCCGTTCTTACACATATATATTCCGTTCTTACACGTACATATTCCGTTCTTACACATATATATTCCGTTCTTACACATATATATTCCGTTCTTACGCATATATATTCAGTTCTTACACATATATATTCAGTTCTTACGCTTATATATTCAGTTCTTACACATATATATTCAGTTCTTACCCATATATATTCCGTTCTTACATATATATTCTGTTCTTACGCATATATATTCCGTTCTTTCGCATATATATTCAGTTTTACGCATATACATTCCGTTGTTACGCATATATATTCAGTTCTTACACATATATATTCAGTTCTTACACATATATATTCAGTTCTTACGCATATATATTCCGTTCTTACACATATATATTCTTACACATATATTCCGTTCTTACACATATATATTCAGTTCTTACACATATATATTCCGTTCTTACACATATATATTCCGTTCTTACACATATATATTCCGTTCTAACCTATATATATTCCGTTCTTACGCATATATATTCAGTTCTTACGCATATATATTCAGTTCTTACGCATATATATTCAGTTCTTAGAGATATATATTCAGTTCTTACAGATATATATTCAGTTCTTACCCATATATATTCAGTTCTTACGCATATATATTCAGTTCTTACGCATATATATTCAGTTCTTACACATATATGTTCAGTTCTTACACATATATATTCCATTCTTACACTTACATATTCCGTACTTACACATATATATTCCGTTCTTACACATATATATTCAGTTATTACACATATAAATTCATTTCTTACACATATATATTCATTTCTTACACATATATATTCCGTTCTTACACATATATACACATATATATTCAGTACTTACACATATATTTTCCGTTCTTACACGCACATATTCCTTTCTTACACATATATATTCCGTTCTTACACATATATATTCCGTTCTTACCCATATATATTCAGTTCCTACACATATATATTCAGTTCTTACACATGTCTATTCAGTTCTTACACATATATATTCCGTTCTTACACATATATATTCCGTTCTTACACATATATATTCCGTTCTTACACATATATATTCCGTTCTTACACATATATATTCACTTCTTACACATATATATTTATTTCTTACACATATATATTCCGTTATCATACATATATATTCCGTTCTTACACATATATATTCCGTTCTTACACATATATATTCCGTTCTTACACATATATATTCCGTTCTTACCCATATATATTCAGTTCCTACACATATATATTCAGTTCTTACACATGTCTATTCAGTTCTTACACATATATATTCCGTTCTTACACATATATATTCCGTTCTTACACATATATATTCCGTTCTTGTACATATATATTCCGTTCTTACACATATATATTCCGTTCTTACACATATATATTCAATTCTTACACATATATATTCATTTCTTACACATATATATTCCGTTATTATACATATATATTCCGTTCTTACACATATATATTCCGTTCTTACACATATATATTCCGTTCTTAGGCTTATATATTCCGTTCTTACGCATGTATATTCAGTTTTTATGCATATATATTCAGTTCTTACACATATATATTTAGTTCCTACGCATATATATTCAGTTTTTACGCATATATATTCAGTTCTTACACATATATATTCCGTTCTTACACATATATATTCCGTTCTTACACATATATAATCCGTTATTACACGTATATATTCCGTTCTTACTCATATATATTCCGTTCTTACACATATATATTCCATTCTTACATATATATTCTGTTCTTACGCATATATATTCCGTTCTTTCGCATATATATTCAGTTTTACGCATATACATTCCGTTGTTACGCATATATATTCAGTTCTTACACATATATATTCAGTTCTTACACATATATATTCAGTTCTTAAACATATATATTCTTACACATATATTCCGTTCTTACACATATATATTCAGTTCTTACACATATATATTCCGTTCTTACACATATATATTCCGTTCTTACGCATATATATTCTGTTCCTACACATATATATTCAGTTCTTACACATGTCTATTCAGTTCTTACACATATATATTCCGTTCTTACACATATATATTCCGTTCTTACACATATATATTCCGTTCTTACACATATATATTCCGTTCTTACACATATATATTCCGTTCTTACACATATATATTCACTTTTTACACATATATATTCAGTTCTTACACATATATATTCCGTTATTATACATATATATTCCGTTCTTACACATATATATTCCGTTCTTACACATATATATTCCGTTCTTAGGCATATATATTCCGTTCTTACGCATGTATATTCAGTTTTTATGCATATATATTCAGTTCTTACACATATATATTTAGTTCTTACGCATATATATTCAGTTCTTACGCATATATATTCAGTTCTTACACATATATATTCCGTTTTTACACATATATATTCCGATCTTACACATATATATTCCGTTCTAACACATATATATTCCGTTCTTACACGTATATATTCCGTTCTTACACATATATTTTCCATTCTTACACATATATATTCCGTTCTTACACATATATTCTGTTCTTACGCATATATATTCCGTTCTTTCGCATATATATTCAGTTTTACGCATATACATTCCGATGTTACGCATATATATTCCGTTCTTACGCATATATATTCAGTTCTTACACATATATATTCAGTTCTTACACAGATATATTCAGTTCTTACGCATATATATTCAGTTCTTACACATATATATTCAGTTCTTACACATATATATTCCGTTTTTACACATATATATTCCGTTCTTACACATGTATATTCCGTTCTTACACATATATATTCCGTTCTTACACATATATTCCGTTCTTATGCATATATATTCCGTTCTTTCCCATATATTTTCATTTTTACGCATATATATTCCGTTCTTACGCATATATATTCAGTTCTTACGCATATATATTCCGTTCTTACGCATATATATTCAGTTCTTTCGCATATATATTCAGTTCTTACGCATATATATTCAGTTCTTACACATATATATCCAGTTCTTACACATATATATTCAGTTCTTACACATATATATTCAGTTCTTACAAATATATATTCAGTTCTTACACATATATATTCCGTCCTTACACATATTTATTCCGTTCTTACACATATATATTCCGTTCTTACACATATATATTCACTTCTTACACATATATATTCACTTCTTACACATATATATTCCGTTCTTACACATATATATTCCGTTCTTACACGTACATATTCCGTTCTTACACATATATATTCCGTTCTTACACATATATTTTCCGTTCTTACACATATATATTCCGTTCTTACGCATATATATTCAGTTCTTACACATATATATTCAGTTCTTACACATATATATTCAGTTCTTACGCATATATATTCAGTTCTTACGCATATATATTCATTTCGTACACATATATGTTCATTTCTAACACCTATATATTGCATTCTTACACGTACATATTCCGTTCTTACACATATATATTCCGTTCTTACACATATATATTCAATTCTTACAAATATATATTCCGTTTTTACACGTATGTATTCCGTTCTTACACATATATATTCCGTTCTTACACATATATTTTCCGTTCTTACTCACATATATTCAGTTCTTACGAATATATATTCCGTTCTTACACATATATATTCCGTTCTTACGCATATATATTCAGTTCTTACGCATATACATTCATTTCTTACACATATATGTTCAGTTCTTACGCATATATATTCAGTTTTACGCATATATATTCAGTTACTACAAATATATATTCCGTTCCTATGCATATATATTCAGTTCTTACACATATATGTTCAGTTCTTACACATATATATTCCGTTCTTACACGTACATATTCCGTTCTTACACATATATTCCGTTCTTACACACATATATTCACTTCTTACACATATATATTCCGTTCTTACACATATATATTCCGTTCTTACACGTACATATTCCGTTCTTACACATATATATTCCGTTCTTACACGTACATATTCCGTTCTTACACATATATATTCCGTTCTTACACATATATATTCCGTTCTTCCACATATATATTCATTTCTTACACACATATATAGTTCTTAAACATATATATTCCGATCTTCCGCGTATATACACATATATATTCCGTTCTTACACATATATATTCCGTTCTTACACGTACATATTACGTTCTTACACATGTTTATTCCATTCTTACACATATATATTCCGTTCTTACGCATATATATTCAGCTCTTACACATATATATTCCGTTCTTACACGTACATATTCCGTTCTTACACATATATATTCCGTTCTAACACATATATATTCTGTTCTTACGCATATATATTCAGTTCTTACACATATATTTTCAGTTCTTACACATATATATTCCGTTTTTACACATATATATTCCGTTCTTACACATATAAATTCACTTCTTACACATATATATTCCGTTCTTACACATATATATTCAGCTCTTACACATATATATTCCGTACTTACACGTACATATTCCGTTCTTACACATATATATTCCGTTCTTACACATATATATTCCGTTCTTACGCATATATATTCAGTTCTTACACATATATTTTCAGTTCTTACACATATATATTCCGTTTTTACACATATATATTCCGTTCTTACGCATATATATTCACTTCTTACACATATATATTCCGTTCTTACACATATATATTCACTTCTTACACATATATATTCCATTCTTACACATATATATTCAGTTCTTACGCATATATATTCAGTTCTTACGCATATATATTCAGTTCTTACAGATATATATTCAGTTCTTACACATATATATTCAGTTCTTACACATATATATTCAGTTCTTACACATTTATATTACGTCCTTACACATATTTATTCCGTTCTTACACATATATATTCCGTTCTTACACATATATATTCCGTTCTTACACATATATATTCCGTTCTTACGCATATATATTCAGTTCTTACACATATATATTCAGTTCTTACATATATATTCAGTTCTTACGCATATATATTCAGTTCTTACACATATATATTCAGTTCTTACACATATATGTTCCGTTTTTACACATATATATTCCGTTCTAACACATATATATTCCGTTCTTACACATATATATTCCGTTCTTACACGTATATATTCCGTTCTTACACATGTATATTCCGTTCTTACACATATATATTCCGTTCTTACACATATATTCCGTTTTTACGCATATATATTCCGTTCTTTCCCATATATATTCAGTTTTACGCAAATATATTCAGTTGTTACGCATATATATTCAGTTCTTACACATATATATTCCGTTCTTACACATATATATTCCGTTCTTACAAATATATTATGTTCTTACGCATATATATTCCGTTCTTTCGCATATATATTCAGTTTTACGCATACACATTCCGTTGTTACGCATATATATTCAGTTCTTACACATATATATTCAGTTCTTACACATATATATTCAGTTCTTACGCATATATATTCCGTTCTTACACATATATATTCTTACACTTATATTCCGTTCTTACACATATATATTCAGTTCTTACTCATATATATTCCGTTCTTACGCATATATATTCCGTTCTTACGCATACATATTCCGTTCGTACGCATATATATTCAGTTCTTACGCATATATATTCAGTTCTTACACATATATATTCAGTTCTTACACATATATATTCAGTTCTTACACATATATATTCAGTTCTTACACATATATATTCCGTAGTTACACATATTTATTCCGTTATTACACATATATATTCCGTTCTTACACATATATATTCAGTTCTTACACATATATGTTCAGTTCTTACACATATATATTCCGTTCTTACACGTACATATTCCGGTCTTACACATATATTTTCCGTTCTTACACATATATATTCCGTTCTTACACATATATATTCAGTTCTTAAAGATATATATTCCGTTCTTCCACATATATACACATATATATTCCATTCTTACACGTACATATTCCATTCTTACACGTACATATTCCGTTCTTACACATATATATTCCGTTCTTACACATATATATTCCGTTCTTACGCATATATATTCAGTTCTTACACATATCTATTCCGTTATTACACATATATATTCTTACACATATATTCCGTTCTTACGCATATATATTCCGTTCTTTCCCATATATATTCAGTTTTACACATATATTTTCAGTACTCACGCATATATATTCAGTTCTTACACTTATATATTCATTTCTTACACATATATATTCAGTTCTTACGCATATATATTTCGTTCTTACACATATATATTCTTACACATATATTCCGTATTTACACATATATATTCCGTTTTTACGCATATATATTCAGTTCTTACACATATATATTCAGTTTTTACACATATATATTCAGTTCTTACGCATATATATTCAGTTCTTACACATATATATTCAGTTCTTACACATATATATTCAGTTCTTACACATATATATTCCGTTTTTACATATATATATTCAGTTCTTACACATATATATTCCGTTCTTACACATATTTATTCCGTTATTACACATATATATTCCGTTCTTACACATATATATTCAGTTCTTACACATATATTCACTTCTTACACATATATATTCAGTTTTTACGCATATATATTCAGTTCTTACGCATTTATATTCAGTTCTTACGCATATATATTCATTTCTTACACATATATGTTCAGTTCTTACACATATATATTCCGTTCTTACACGTACATATTCCGTTCTTACACATATATATTCCGTTCTTACACATATATATTCCGTTCTTACACATATATATTCAGTTCTTAAAGATATATATTCCGTTCTTCCACATATATACACATATATATTCCGTTCTTACACGTACATATTCCGTTCTTACACGTACATATTCCGTTCTTACACATATATATACCGTTCTAACACATATATATTCCGTTCTTACGCATATATATTCAGTTCTTACACATATCTATTCCGTTATTACACATATATATTCTTACACATATATTCCGGTTTTACGCATATATATTCCGTTCATTCCCATATATATTCAGTTTTACGCATATATATTCAGTACTTACGCATATATATTCAGTTCTTACACTTATATATTCATTTCTTACACATATATATTCAGTTCTTACGCATATATATTCCGTTCTTACGCATATATATTCTTACACATATATTCCGTTCTTACACATATATATTCCGTTTTTACGCATATATATTCAGTTCTTACACATATATATTCCGTCTTTACACATATATATTCCGTTCTTACACATACATATTCCGTTCTTACACATATATATTCCGCTCTTACACATATATATTCCATTCTTACACATATATATTTCGTTCTTACACATATATATTCCGTTCTTACAAATATATATTCCGTTCTTACACATACATATTCCGTTCTTACACATATATATTCCGTTCTTACGCATATATATTCAGTTCTTACGCATATATATTCAGTTCTTACTAATATATGTTCAGTTCTTACGCATATATGTTCAGTTCTTACGCATATATATTCAGTTCTTACGCATATATGTTCAGTTCTTACGCATATATATTCAGCTCTTACGCATATATATTCAGTTCTTTCGCATATATTCAGTTCTTACGCATATATATTCAGTTCTTACGCATATATATTCAGTTCTTACACATATATATCCAGTTCTTACACATATATATTCAGTTCTTACACATATATATTCAGTTCTTACACATATATATTCAGTTCTTACACATATATATTCCGTCCTTACACATATTTATTCCGTTCTTACACATATATATTCCGTTCTTACACATATATATTCACTTCTTACACATATATATTCACTTCTTACACATATATATTCCGTTCTTACACATATATATTCCGTTCTTACACGTACATATTCCGTTCTTACACATATATATTCCGTTCTTACACATATATTTTCCGTTCTTACACATATATATTCCGTTCTTACGCATATATATTCAGTTCTTACACATATATATTCAGTTCTTACACATATATATTCAGTTCTTACGCATATATATTCAGTTCTTACGCATATATATTCATTTCGTACACATATATGTTCATTTCTAACACCTATATATTGCATTCTTACACGTACATATTCCGTTCTTACACATATATATTCCGTTCTTACACATATATATTCAATTCTTACAAATATATATTCCGTTTTTACACGTATGTATTCCGTTCTTACACATATATATTCCGTTCTTACACATATATTTTCCGTTCTTACTCACATATATTCAGTTCTTACGAATATATATTCCGTTCTTACACATATATATTCCGTTCTTACGCATATATATTCAGTTCTTACGCATATACATTCATTTCTTACACATATATGTTCAGTTCTTACGCATATATATTCAGTTTTACGCATATATATTCAGTTACTACAAATATATATTCCGTTCCTATGCATATATATTCAGTTCTTACACATATATGTTCAGTTCTTACACATATATATTCCGTTCTTACACGTACATATTCCGTTCTTACACATATATTCCGTTCTTACACACATATATTCACTTCTTACACATATATATTCCGTTCTTACACATATATATTCCGTTCTTACACGTACATATTCCGTTCTTACACATATATATTCCGTTCTTACACGTACATATTCCGTTCTTACACATATATATTCCGTTCTTACACATATATATTCCGTTCTTCCACATATATATTCATTTCTTACACACATATATAGTTCTTAAACATATATATTCCGATCTTCCGCGTATATACACATATATATTCCGTTCTTACACATATATATTCCGTTCTTACACGTACATATTACGTTCTTACACATGTTTATTCCATTCTTACACATATATATTCCGTTCTTACGCATATATATTCAGCTCTTACACATATATATTCCGTTCTTACACGTACATATTCCGTTCTTACACATATTCCGTTCTAACACATATATATTCTGTTCTTACGCATATATATTCAGTTCTTACACATATATTTTCAGTTCTTACACATATATATTCCGTTTTTACACATATATATTCCGTTCTTACACATATAAATTCACTTCTTACACATATATATTCCGTTCTTACACATATATATTCAGCTCTTACACATATATATTCCGTACTTACACGTACATATTCCGTTCTTACACATATATATTCCGTTCTTACACATATATATTCCGTTCTTACGCATATATATTCAGTTCTTACACATATATTTTCAGTTCTTACACATATATATTCCGTTTTTACACATATATATTCCGTTCTTACACATATATATTCACTTCTTACACATATATATTCCGTTCTTACACATATATATTCACTTCTTACACATATATATTCCATTCTTACACATATATATTCAGTTCTTACGCATATATATTCAGTTCTTACGCATATATATTCAGTTCTTACAGATATATATTCAGTTCTTACACATATATATTCAGTTCTTACACATATATATTCAGTTCTTACACATTTATATTCCGTCCTTACACATATTTATTCCGTTCTTACACATATATATTCCGTTCTTACACATATATATTCCGTTCTTACACATATATATTCCGTTCTTACGCATATATATTCAGTTCTTACACATATATATTCAGTTCTTACATATATATTCAGTTCTTACGCATATATATTCAGTTCTTACACATATATATTCAGTTCTTACACATATATGTTCCGTTTTTACACATATATATTCCGTTCTAACACATATATATTCCGTTCTTACACATATATATTCCGTTCTTACACGTATATATTCCGTTCTTACACATGTATATTCCGTTCTTACACATATATATTCCGTTCTTACACATATATTCCGTTTTTACGCATATATATTCCGTTCTTTCCCATATATATTCAGTTTTACGCAAATATATTCAGTTGTTACGCATATATATTCAGTTCTTACACATATATATTCCGTTCTTACACATATATATTCCGTTCTTACAAATATATTATGTTCTTACGCATATATATTCCGTTCTTTCGCATATATATTCAGTTTTACGCATACACATTCCGTTGTTACGCATATATATTCAGTTCTTACACATATATATTCAGTTCTTACACATATATATTCAGTTCTTACGCATATATATTCCGTTCTTACACATATATATTCTTACACTTATATTCCGTTCTTACACATATATATTCAGTTCTTACTCATATATATTCCGTTCTTACGCATATATATTCCGTTCTTACGCATACATATTCCGTTCGTACGCATATATATTCAGTTCTTACGCATATATATTCAGTTCTTACACATATATATTCAGTTCTTACACATATATATTCAGTTCTTACACATATATATTCAGTTCTTACACATATATATTCCGTAGTTACACATATTTATTCCGTTATTACACATATATATTCCGTTCTTACACATATATATTCAGTTCTTACACATATATGTTCAGTTCTTACACATATATATTCCGTTCTTACACGTACATATTCCGGTCTGAAACATATATTTTCCGTTCTTACACATATATATTCCGTTCTTACACATATATATTCAGTTCTTAAAGATATATATTCCGTTCTTCCACATATATACACATATATATTCCATTCTTACACGTACATATTCCATTCTTACACGTACATATTCCGTTCTTACACATATATATTCCGTTCTTACACATATATATTCCGTTCTTACGCATATATATTCAGTTCTTACACATATCTATTCCGTTATTACACATATATATTCTTACACATATATTCCGTTCTTACGCATATATATTCCGTTCTTTCCCATATATATTCAGTTTTACACATATATTTTCAGT